>VWPU01022175.1:0-164404 GCA_013398955.1 Callaeas wilsoni | reverse complement strand
GGCGGGCACGGGGCAGGGGCGGGAGCGGCGCCAGGGGGCGGGCGGGGATGGAGCGCCGCCTGCCCCCGCTCCCCGCCCCGGCGCTCCCCCGCTTTCGCTTCCGCTGTTTTTGCAAGACAAAAACCCCATCCACATCACCGTCAAACATAAGCTCCGACAGGCAGAAGCCAATAACCTCCCTCCTCCGGCCCCCGCAATGAAAAGCACCCAAAGCTTTTGCATACTCAACGTTTATTAAAAATAGTATGAAATGGTCCCTGGGAGAAGTTACAATACTAGTAAGAAGTCCCTTTTTCTGGTTGGTTGATTGGTTGTTCCCCACCCCCCCTCCCCCCCAAACTCCACTGATTGCATGAGATGCGAGTTAAACATTCTCCTAAAGCCGTTTACACAAATCTAGATGTGCGCCCACAGATTTACCTTCTATCCATATTTACAATACTTTACAAGCTATATTAAATAAATATGGGCTCTGCTACACCTCGGCGTCTTAAATATGTACAACATTATTTCTCAGTCGGATTTTACTAGTTAGACACGGGTCCTATCACAGGGGGTGTGCTGACTGTAACAAGTATCCCTGTGGTACGAGCTAGCAAGTACCATGACCAACCAGCCCTCAAAATAACAATTCCTAGCCAATGCAAGATAGGTGTGGTAAATAATTTAGTGGGTTCTAATAAATTCAAGTCCTCAAATCTTAGTCTACAAGTAATTAGCTGTACACTGATAACTTCAGGTTTTCCTCATGGTAACCAATGTAGAAAATAATCAGCTGTTCTGGAAGTACTCTGTAACTGAGGGGAGTGATACGTGGTTAGTAAAAATAGTATTTCAATGAAATTCCTTTGTTTATTGATATGTTTAACTCGGTACTGGCTTTATCCATGTAATCTGAAGAATGTAAGCACCAAAAAAGAACAACAGTCACACAAGATGATCAGTGTAGATGTATCTAGGCTTTCCTTTCGGTACAATGTTTTCAAGTAACAGAATCCAAAGCTGTGCAACAAAGATGATGAGGGGGAGTAAGTGTAGATGGTATTGGAAAGTCTCTCCTTGCTCTAAATGGCAGCATTTAGTCTATATATTATTTGCAAAAGAATGGAATGTATTCTCTTTTTTAAGCTGCTTTTTATTGTACATAAATTGGATTAGAGTCAGCCCTGACTGATTTACAAAATATATCTTTTACTTCTCTCTGTCAGGAAAGGTCACTTCCTGCTACAGGAGATGCATGCCCTGGGGACTGCAGCTTGTCACTCAACCAGCAGTATCACTGAGCCACCCTATGGGCCAAATGTGCCCCACGGTTAGTATTTCACCCAAGAATCTGGCCAAGCCTCATTCTCTTGCAGGGTTACTGACACTGAGACTTGAACAAATGCCCAGCAGGTCACCGCGTGTAAACACACAGCTTCGTCCCAAACTCTACACAGCAGCTTTCAACTGCTGGGTGCTGAGCTACAAGATACTCAGATTTTGCTTGCATGTCACGAACACCACCATCACTGGAGGTACCAAAACTGGTTAAGCCCTCTTCACAAGCAGTGCAGCTCTCCTTCTAATGCCAAAACCATTCCCCAGGCAAGGACTGTGTCACATCCACAGGTTCTCACAAAAGGCCACCACTGCCTGTCTTCTGCCTCCTACGCAGTTCCATAAAGTAGAAGAGGTTTCAGACACAGAGTTGGTACTGGCACAAGTACTAGGACTAGATTTTCTTTAAAATGTAAGAAGCTTGCTCTAAAATAATGTAGCATATGCATTGGTCCCACACACTTGGAATCTGTCTGATGAAAAGTAACGTGCAAAAAAATATGTGCAATTGCACATGTAGCCTGTTGGTGTAATCACCGGAACCCTGCTCAGAAATCTGCACAGTCACAGGAATCGTTGCCCAGATAAATGCTCCTGTACGTAAGCAGAGTAATCACGCATGTATTTTGGATGCAGAACACTGGACACCAACTAGAAAGTCTAAATACTAAGGTTTCCACGTGATAAAATGGTTTAAGAATCAAATAGCATCACACCTGGTTCGATGGCAAGAAGTAGAGAGTATGACACTTAACAAAGGAAGAGATGTGAAGGTTCAGTAGATGAGAAGTTCACATGCGCTACAGAGACCCCAGACAGTGCACATGTGGCCATCTTCACATCCAAGATTCTAAACCATTTTTTAAAAGATACATTTTGCATCTATTTACAACATTATTGCGATACAATGCCTGATAGTGTAATATTATGGAAATACATGATGTCAGTACTGATTGTCCTAGTATATACGCTGTCATGACAAGGCAGTACAGCTAGAAATTATTGAAAGCATCAAGCAAAGCTACTTGAACTGAGACACTGAAACTTTTCCCTTAAAGACTGGACAATATTCTGCTGATTAGGAGATGGTACTCTCCACAGGTAGTCATTCAGTTTATCTGAATCACTATATGCAGTCAGATATGGGGTAAGTGCATGTTTGCTGCTGGCAGACATTGCGGGAGTACAGGAGACAGTTTTACCACAGAACATTTCAGAAGGAACAGCATCTGTGTTACGCAGCTTAGGATCTGATTTCCTTGTTTGGTTCTGAGAAGTCTCCAAGTCAGATCCCTCATCTTCAGACTTTATTTCAACATAGTCATCGTCATCCCCTTCTCCTTCTTCAGAATCTTTGAAATTCGAAAAATAGTTCTGAGTGGCCATCTGTGCCGTCAGAGGCGAGGCTCTGTCCACTCGCAGGACCTTTTGAGAATCCTGCAGAATCATATCTGAACAGTTTTCAGGGATCTGCTTTCTCATCTCTGGCCCTGTATCTCCTGAAGCGATTCCAGGAGTTTGATGACTGTTGAATCGAAAGTTCCTATTCAAATGGAGCCTTTTCTTATCAATTTCATTATTATATACAATTGATTCTCCAGACCTGTTGACCACAATAGAGGAAGAAGACTGCGACCTGCTGTATGCCTGTGGTTTTACATTGCTTACTCTCCTCCCAAGCGAGTTATAGACGTGATCTTGATGCAAGTTTTCTTTGTTTGGTTGGCTTATAATGGCACTCCACCTCTGCACTGGGACATGCAAACGGTTGGAAATCTGAAGGGAAGGCACCGAGCCAGCTGATGGCAATGGCTTAGAATTGCTTTTTGTACCAGCTTCTGTATACGAGTTCTTGGACTTTGGGTCCTGGGATTCAGACCATGGAGAGAAGTCGGCCAGCTCGCCATTACTGTATGTAGAATGCAAAAGCCAATCTTCTGCTCTTGAGCATTCACTGGCAGGCTGGGAACGGGGAGGAGATGTGGTCATTGGTGTGGAAAACCTCTCAGCTGATGGCTCCTGAAGAGTGGCCCCAGCTTCCTTTTGGACTTTAGGAGTACTGTCTCTGAAGACAATTTGGTCATAAAGCTGGGAATATTCAGCTATTCTGGCACCTAGATGGAAGAGAGAATTAACTTAGCAGAGACAAGGAATCCATTTCAATGAATCATGTGAAAATTTAAAAATCTCAAACCGCTTAGTATCAGTAGAGAGGAGCTTTCAGTTGTGTCAATAAATTTGGCCTCTGCAAAGTAACATGAAACATTGGAGGCTGGAAAGGCCTTTGCATCATGTTTCAGTACACTTTGTTGAGGAAAAGAAGCATAAAATATCTTGCTACAGTGAGCAGTCATGCAGGACACAATACAGCACACGGTTCCAATAATAGGCTGCTTGTTTCATGTTAAAATGGAAAAGAACATTCTAAAAATGGCCTGGTAAATAAGATATTTACAGACTTTTAAAAATATCACAAGAAGGCAAGAATGCCACTCTCGTGCATGGAGTCTGCTGGCTCCACGACTTCCATTCGTTTCAATTGATCATGGACCAAAATAGTTCCAGAGCTGTTGCCTGTCCATGACTTTGCACATTCATTAGCTGATAGAAAGATTATCAGCTCTTTCTTATCTGACCACAATCCTTATGCTTATGGGTATGATTCTGAATGGTACCTGAGCAAATGTATGTGACTTGTTAGAAGGCAAACCAACTTGAAAAAATACTGGTTTAGTTAAACTCTCAAGATCACGCTATTAAAGGAAATAACTGCTTTTCTGTAGAGAGGCCAATAGTGCTTCAGGCATGATTTCTACTTCCAGCCTCCGCTAAATAGCTCTTTCCTGACACTGCCCTGCTATTTCTTCCCAAAGTTATCAAGTAACAAGAAATGAGATATAAAGGACCATTCATGTTAAAGTAGTCTGAGAAAATTCATTTCAGTTGTAACAAAGAAAATATGATCCTGATACTCAATGACCAAGGTGAGGAAAATTCATAATCTTCCAGTTCAGAACACAAAGTTCACTGAAAGTTACTAAAGAAATGTATCTGTACAGAAATGTTTTTAACATACCAATAGCAGGACCTCCTTGTTTCTTCTCCTCCAGAATAGCAGCAAGATCTTTGTGTTTCAGTTTCTGTTGTCTGCTAGCTGGCTGTTCCTGCTCTGGACTTTTAACTTTCAAAAGCTGGTTAGCCTTCTTAATTTTTTGACTGTACTGCCTTGCCATCATAAAAACTCTGTTCTTTGTTTTATCCATAACAGCTAAGTCATTTTCCAAGACCTCTGCAGGTGCGCTGGACAGAACACTAGTGGTGGGTTCATATGGACTGTCTACAAAAGGCATCTCACTGGAGAAGGAAGATCTGTTCAAACTCATAAAAGAGTTCTCCTTGCATGGTGTAGTGTCTTCAAGCCTGAGATTAGCCTCACTTATGGTGGCAGCCCTGGGCTTCACAATTTTAGGGAAAATAGGAGTTTCTGGCAGAGAGAGAGTAGACAGTGAGTACTCTACATCTTTACTCAGTTCAGGTGTGCTACCAGCATGCAGCCTTTCCTGCATGTCATCTTTACAAACAGGAAAGGCTGCAAGGACACGGTCTCTTGTCTTTTCCTCATTTTTCTTGATGTAGTTCTCCAGGTCGTTCCAAATCTCATCTACTTCTTCTGACAGTTTATCTGCCGCAGACTTATGTGACAGCGAGTCAGAGTTGGAGGAGCTATCTAGTAAGCTCAAATAGTCATTGTCAACGGGAACACGATGGTAAGAACTTTCATCTTCACTGAACTGGAGACTCTCCTCGGAAACAAAATGTCGTAGATTGTCACAATATGCAAAGTCTTTTTCCAAAAAACTCCTCCTTTTAGAGGATTTTAAGGAGTCACATTTAAAATTCAATAGAGATGTTTCTGGAAGCAGTATGGTGTCATAGATGTTGTCTTCAACAATCCTGAGCTCATCCAAACTTGAAGTTGGTGCTTCTTTACTGAGTAGTATCTCCTCTCTACTAGCATGAATGGAGGTCCTCTTTTGATTTGGTGTTTTCTTTTTGGAAGTTGAATCTGAGCTGCTTTTGTTTTCAGCCTCATACAGAGAGTCTCTAGCAGATCTCTGGGGACCACGGGGTGTCTCCTCCCTTCTTGTCAGACCCATCAGCTTTAAGTCTTCATAGCTGATATTATCATAAACATGTTCAATATCATCGATAGTCAGCTCCTCTGAAGATTCGGGATATGCATTCCTACTGCTCCCCTCTGCTATCTTCACTTCCCTTCGAGAGCCACACTCTCCTTTTTTATACCTGGCGCTGGCTGGACACGTGTTGCTTTCACCAGCACTACTGGCCCGTCTAACAATTTTGTGACGAGTGGGGCTGGAAGTCTCATTTTGATGCACTTGTCCCAAGTGCCAGCTGCATGGACGCCCAGAAGAACCCCTCCTTTCTCCGCCAGGAGCTGAACTTGTGTTGGATGCAGATGCTGATGGTACAAACATCTGATAATCGTCTTCATCATCTTCGTTCTCATAAGGTGCGCGCCGACTGGGGAACAATGCCTGCCTGATCTGATGGTCTGTCCAGATGTTTCTGATGGAGGTACTTCCCCCTAGGATATTCATGATCAGAGAGTTGCTCTGGGGTGTGCTGAATTGTCTAGGAGACTGTGGCTGTCTAGCCGTGCAGGAAAATGGAAGGTCGGTATTCAACTGCGTTGACTCTTCATCTGAGGGGTCCTTGGAGTTCTGTGGAGATTTGAAATTTGCAGGTAACATTAGCACATCCCTGTAATAACATAGCAATTCCCTCTTTTCCCAGGACTGCCGTAGCACCAGTGTGTCCTGCAGCAGAGAATCATGTGGAGGTGGGCAGGGCAAGTGATCTTTCTCATCAGAGAGTGAGGGAGCCAAGGTGGCAGTGCCAGACTACTTTGCCTCCTAATCCTTACCATGGCTCAGAGTTCACTCTTGGTGTTTAATAACATCTTACTTCAAATACAAGGCAGTAGCTTATGTTAATGCATGAGTAATTAAAGGCAAATTTGTTTGGCAGGAGTTAGATTAAACCTGTTATGCTAACTCTGCAGTTTCACAGTTGGATTAAGATAATCTGACTCTGGGCTCATGCCAAAAATTTTGTTCTCTTCCCTTTCCTTGCCTATAACCCTAGCAGAAAGGAATCTTATGCTCTCTAGCACATGCCACTGAAAATTTCTTTTTCTTTTTAGTGTAAGTTTTCATCCAGATCTAATTTATGGCAAGGCCACATGCTCTCTAATGCCAACATAAAGGATGCTTTAGAGATTGCTGGCCAGAGTTTGGGAGAGAGAGGGAAAGATAATTCCTTTTGTCTTCAGTTCATGCTTATTGGTTTTGTTAGTTACTTGTTTTTCCCAGCCTCCAAAAGAACAGTATTTCATCATAGATATGAATATTAATACATGACATAAACAGAAGATGATGTATCTGTCAACCTAGGGAAAACAGATTTCTTTGACATATCTACGATGCATAGCAAAATAGAAGTAAAAAATAATAATTACATACCTGCATTTCACATTTATTGAGATTGAGACTTCTCCGTTTTTCAACATTTTCAGCAGCTTGACTGTTAAGTCTTTTCCTTCCCCCTTTTGATTTCTGCAGTGAGTTTTGCTGTGATTTTAAAGAAAAAAAACATGGGAGGGGTAATAAAATCTACAGTTCTTTGCACAGTCCAGTTCAGAGGAATTATTAGGAGCTAGAACAGGTCAGGGATCTATACAGGGAGATTAAACAGTTTATGAGTCGTCAGCACTGCCACAAGAATTATTCAGAGCTTACAAAACCTGTAAAAGTATCATTTCCACATCTACTAAGCTAATAGTATCAAATTTTTTTGTGGTATTTTTTTGTGCTTACTCATTCTTTTATTCTTACTTATGTTGGCAAGAGGGAGAATTACAAGACACTGCACTACACTGGTACAAGATACTATTTTGTCAAATATTTATAATGCAAATAGTATAATTTCAAAGAGGAAATACACAGTCAGCTTCAAAAAGAATTTAAATAACTGGTTTTAAATAATTCATAAAATAAATGAACCACACAAGGATATAACCTCAGTATCAACTAAACCAAATAAACTGAAAATCTAGATTCTTTAATACAGCCACATTTTGAAGTTGGATTTTTAGTCTTTCAAAGGTACTACATCTGTGTGGAAACATCGTAGTGAGTGAGAAAAACTACCATCTGTGCAATAGTAAGAGATAAAGACTCTCATTTTTAGAAAGCCTACTCAAAACTTCTCATATTCAAGTTCACACATTCATAGCTACTGCCAGAGGCTCACAGATGAAGAAACATCCCATCACATGCAGCAGTGCCTGAATCTTAACTTAATATTCAAGTCCTTGCTTTGAAGGCACTGTCTCTGCATGTGGCTGAAAAAGGTTTTTTCATGGCATCAGCTGAAGAAGCAAGGAAAAGCCAGTCGTGTGCAACAGGTAAAACGCTTCTGTCACAACTAGGCTGGAGGACTGCAAAGGACTAAGTAAAATTCAAGCAGTGGGAATTTCTCCCTCTGTGTAAGGGCTTTTACAGCTTCTCTGTTAAAATGCAAGTGAGTATTGTGTGAAGCCTAAATAAAAATGTTTCTAAGGAGAGAAAGTTGTAAACATTTGCAACGCATTCCTGCCTAATAGTTGTTTTACATATAATTTTAATCCTTCTTCCATTCTCCCCAGGAAAAAATTATTTTATTTTTTCCCCTCTTTCTTCCTACCTGTTCAGACTCTTCTTCATCATCAGCATCAATCTGTTCTGTTGTAGAAGTCTGAAGATTTTCATCCTGATCACTACTGTAGGCTGGTTCAATAGACTCTTGAAACTGGCTCTCCAGCCCACTGGATTCCAGTGAAACATTTTTCCTAGAATTTAGCAGGGCTTCACTTGATCCTAGTTTGGTGGCTTGAGATAATAGGGCTCCTTCAATGCCCATCCGCTTAAAAAAAAAACAAAAATCATGAAACTTTGATTAGAAGTTTATAGAGATTCTATATTTTAGTAAGATCCTCTTACATCAGATTCACAGGCAATGTTTAACCTACAGTCAGTTAGCTGCACTGATATGAGATCTATAAAGAAATAAGTACAACAATCAGTTCTTTTCCTTATAATAATTAGAACTGAAAAAATATATGCAAAAAACCCCATTCACATTGAATCCTGAACTTCAATGTTATAGCATGACAATGAAGTAATATCTAATGTACTCTGTTTATAACACACACACACTTTTTAAATTCCATCCAAAATAAAACCCTAAGACCTGAAATTCAAAATGAGACTTTCAAACTGCACTGGGAATTTCAATACAAATCCTTACAGAAAACATAAAAATTAGAAATGCTCATTTCAATCTGCTTAAGCTGCATCTGCTCTGTTTGGTGATATATCATGATTTTTATATACATATATACATATGTGTGTGTGTGCGTGTGTAAGTATCTCAGAATAAGTTGAAACTTTCCAGTCTTATTTAATAAACACAAAGACAATACGATCCAAAGAATAAACACTATTTTTATACACAGCATTTCCTTGATTCTAGTGGTATTTTTAAGTATCCTATAGCACTAGTAATTGATTGGACTGTAATATAAACCGCAACAATATACGGATCGATGATTTTTTTCTTTGTTACATATTCCCAAAAGAGTAAGCTGTATTTCTACTGCTTTCATTCCAGTAATCTTGAGATGCTAAGGAACATTTATGGGTTTGTTTTCATTCTTAAGGTCAACACAACCAAGAAGATGCAGATTCTCCAGTAAATACTGTGCTCTAAGTCACATGAATGTGTGAAAACAAGGAATTTAAGAAATGGCTTACCTTCTGCATATCTGGTCTTACATCTGAAAATAGAAATACACACATCAATGAATAATCAAACTGGTGTCAGTCTATGCCCATTTCAATGCTACAGTAATACCCCAATTTTGAATTCCCCAAAGAGGGTTGAATGCAGCAGCAATTGAGCAAACAGACTATGACAATCTCTGACAAAACAGAGATAGCATGAGCTTTACCAGAGTTCCACTTGGGGCCCTGATTTTGCAGCATTGCTATGATATGAGGAACGGTTCACAATTGCCGAGACTTGGTGTGTTCAGTTCCTAGGATGCTTACAGGACCAAACCCCAAGTGTGGAAAAGCAGATATTAGATTTAAACACAAACATTTTGTTCTTTTTTTTCCAAAATTCCTCCTTCTCCCCATAATGTATCTAGGGACAGTTACAAGAAAAAAGAATCTGTTTATACATGTTCTACAAAGTACAGAAGCATCAGGTCAGTAAACAGTACACAAAGTATCTTACCATTTGACTTCAAAACTTTATGGACTCGAGATGAGGGTTCTGAAAAAGACACGAACATGTTGACCCACTGTGGCATTCCAAAGAAAGCTGTGGGCATCCTGGACAACTTTTTATAACATATATATAAAAACTTAAGCTTCTGAGCCCAAGCAGTGAAGCCAGATTTTAATTTCTTTATTGCAAAATTTCCTCACAAAGAAGTATTTGTTGAAGCATCAAATCTACAGCCGTTACCAAAGAATACATTTGTTTCTTAATGCAATAGCAGTTGCCCTCCATACATCAAGGCACACATAAATTTTTATCCCATGCTAAGATTCCTGCTTTCAAAAGACCTACTCACCTCTGTTATTGCTCTAAGCTGTTAGAGGTTTTCTATTAGAAATATGCATAAGATACCAAAGTCTTATATGGGCTTAGAAAGTGTAGGTAGCTGAAGATTTCGTAGGAGGCCCTTTGATCAGTATTTTGTATTGTTGCTTTCACAGAAAGAGCAGCACCACTGCAACAAAGGTGTGCAAACACCTCAGAAACAAAGGAGAACATGCCTCAAACATAATTAAAACTTGACTGCTTTTCAGACACAAATGCTGCTGTATGTTAAATCCTTACATCAATATTCTCATGAGCCTTGTTTAAGTCATGTTCAATACACAATGTTACACACCCAATTGGAAAGGTCTTTAAGGAGACAAAGAGGGGAGCACAGGGACTGCAATGTGAAGTCACCTAACTACAAAGACATTGGTAGTGTCTTTTAGAGTAATTACGGACATGTGTTTGAGCTAGGAGGGCAATAAAAGCCCAAAGTCAGCAAACCACCTCTCAAATCTCTATTATCCATAAGGCAAACATTACACTAAGTACAGATAGTAATCATGTTATGAAATAATAAGCCTATCATAATCAGGATGGAACCACTTCTGAGATGATAATAACTGCAGTAAGGGGGGATGTCAGGTTTAAATAATGTGGCTGGCTTTCCTTCATATGCATTCTTTAAACTATTAGAGAGTACCAACTGTTCTTTATGCATCTACCATTACAAATGTATATTCCTTAAATTAAATGCAAACAGTAGATAAAATAAATTACAAAAACAACAAATGGTTAATAAGATACTTCATCCACCTTGGAGAGATGGTGCCATGTTAAATCTGCCTGGAGTGCAGATTAAAATCCAATTCCATGTGCCCAGCCTAACTACCCCTAAAACAACCCTGCTTGTTTTTCCTTGTGTCATCTAGGGGGTAAATGAGTTTATTCACCTGATTTCCTTCTCACTCTGTGAGGAGCAGTGCCTTCCTTAGGCTGGTACAACGATTTCATTTCTCCCTCAGGGCTATAGTGGAAGCCTGGGTGATCTGTGGAACAAGCAGAGGCACAGGGAATAAGAGAGTGACAAGGATGGCACTTCACACACCTTGGCAGCTCTCCTTGGAGGCAGTGCCATCGCCCCTTTATGCCTAACACAGCTGCACCTCATCAGCTTCAAGCTACATAAGCAAGATATGGTGCTGTAGGGTAGCTGTTACCCAGGCAGCCGTAGAAATGCCTAGCCCATGTAGCTGTGCCCACCTCCAGGGAGCTAACCCAGGAACTCAGGATTTATCCACCCCCATCACGTTTGCCAGCTTCTCAGTCAGAGCCTTCCCAACAAACTCTACAACTACTATGTAAATAAATAACAAGCCTGCTCTACTCCAGCGCTACCTCAGCATTTACATCCTACAACTACTGTCCTCATTCCCCTACACTGCCAGGGATTTCTGGTGACATGAAGAGCTAATGCATCTTGCACCAGCGAAGGCAGCAAGCAGAAGATGCAACAGTAGGGACCGTGCAGAAGGGGCTGTGCTGAGAGCACAGACATCAGCATCGCATGTGCATCCCTGTGCTGGATCCTGGGACACACACAGGTAAACACTTCAGACACAAAAAGACAAGCCTCACTGTTCTCCAGCTGCAGATTTGCCAGCACAAAGAAGCCATTACATTCCTATGCACTCCTTCACAGAGCATTTGCATAATGCCAGCCCTTCGGTGGGCACCAGCCAGAAGGAGTTTACACCACAACACAGGAAAGATCATACACTTAGTCAGCATGGAATAAGCAAAAGAGATTGGCCATTGCTTACAAAGGGTCCTATTTTTCTCTTCCTTATCAACTTATTGGTTGCAGACCAGTCAGCTCTACAGGATCTGCATCCAATTTTGCCTTTTCCAGCAGGGTCATAATTCAAGGAACATAAGTCTGGTCTTCTTCCATCTCACATGACATCAAAAGCCAAAACTTTGAAGACAGTTGCATTAATTTTTAAAACAAAAGAGAAAAAGAACCAACTTACGTATGGCATCCATTTCAAGAATTGCCTGCTTGGCCTGGAAGAGAAAAAGTAACAAATGAAGAAGTTAAAACTGTTAGTAGTATGGCAAGCTGTATTGCATATTACAGATAGTAGTGAGCTTATATGCAAATAACAGCAAGTTTAATTTGGGAACTAATACATATGTTTAGCAGCATTATTTTTTGGTTTGTATTTTTTGTTTTTCTCTGTATGTTGGACATGTTACATATGGGAAGAAAAATTTGGGTGGCAGGAGCTTACCAAAGCTCATCTCCAGGTCTGCACACAAAACCTGTTGGTCACTGCACCCAGCATCTTTGTCTTGCGTGCCCACCTCTGCACAGGCAGCACAAGGAGAGGAAGAGTGTGTGCCAAAAAAAAATCATAATTTGGTGATGCAGGATAAAGAGCATCTATTTATTGCTTAAAATTTGTCCCCTTTTTTAATAGAAAAAAAAATTGGGGTGTTTTAGGAAGCATATCAGCTACTAAGTAAGAAAATTATCTAAACTGAAATATCCTATCTAAGATGCCTGTCCTTCTATAGGTGCAGTTTGGTAGTTTTCCACCAGGAGTCACATGTGGACTACTATTAAATTCTCCAAAAGCTCAGCAGACAGAAGCCTCACAACAAGCAATTATTGGTTTGACAGGAAAACACCGTTTAAAAAAGGTACAGATAACCTAAGAGATTTATTTAATTAGATTTTTCCTTTCTCAAGTGAAACTATTTCTCTGAGCAGAAAACAGTTTTGGTTTCACATTTTTTTCTACAGGTAAAATAAAAATTGAATAAGAAATAAGAAAAAAATTGATACAAAGGCTGAGATCATGCTGTCATTTTTTTTTTAACAATCTAATAGACTGCAATGAGTATTTACAGTGTAAGTATGGATACTAGCATGAACATTACACCTTCAAAAGACTTTGTCAACAGAAAGATAAGAGGAGAATTAGCAATAGGACCTGCTAGGACTTTTTTCTCTCATTTTGTTACACTGTTGAAAATGTGTCTTAGTACAGTACGGTGCATGTCAGTCACAGGTAACATTTTTTAGTCATTGCAGCGTAAAACTGAGTGGAAAAAAGTCAGGGAGACTGAAAAACCAAGAGTAAACTCAGTGTGAAAAAAAATCTGGTTTCCACATAAGTCAGTGGCTGCTGTGCCTTGGCAAGAGCTAACTAGGGTTAACCCCCTTTGAGAGGTGCTGTACGTTACACTGGCAGGCATCACCTGAAGCTCTAAGACTGGATGTCATAAATAAAAGGAGGAGATTTCCTTATTCCATAATATTAAAGCTATGAATATGATATCAGTGACTCATTTTTTCTGGCATAAAGCTTGCTAGCTATCTCACCAAAATAGGGCCAGATGTCCCAGCTAAGGATGCTGGGTTCAGGATGGGCGTGTGTAGTTAGAGTGTCATGTGTGCTGCCAGTGGCTTCACTGCTGTGATACCTAACCAAGACTGATTAAAGTTAAAAACATCTACAGTACTGCAATTAGTGCATCTCTGTGCTCTGCAGACAGGCAGCATCAAGCCAAGATGTGCTCCTAGAGCCAAGCTTTCTGACATTGCACCTCCGTTACTTATGTCTTGGCAGGCAAATGCTGCTAACCCAGTTAAATTCTACTCCCATACCAAGCCTTGCAGATAATTATAGTGGAACTTTCCCATTAATTCTGAGGAACTTTTAAAGATATAAGGAAACAACGTGTTAATTAACATCCTGGAATCTAAAGTCTCTGTATATTGCATGCGTCTTGCAGCTAACAAGATTGTTTTAAGTTAGTACACATACAAGGAAATGTCTTGTGATTTTGTTTGGGTTTTTTGGTTGGTTGGTTGGTTTTTGGTTTTTTTTACCTTGGCAGGAATTTTAGCAGGATGATTTTCTAGAATTAACCTCTTCAAATGAAGAATCCAAAGGCGCTTGTCTTGCTGTGACTTTGCCTGATAAAAAAATTGGGCATCATGAGAAAAATGCATTCCTGCACTATGCAGGGTCATAAAAAGCATATGGACATGAGCCAGGTTACCCAGTGGGCAGGGAGGTTTCTGTCATACCTGGACAGTATGTTGCATCTTAGGATTTTTGTAGTGGAAGACACTAAAACTAAGTGGTTCCTTTGGTATTACTTCAACAAGCATCAGGTTCCCACACTGCAACAAAGAGAGGAAACAATGTGAATCACAGAGGAATTTTGGGGAGACCTGTAGACAGCACATTACCACCTGCTCTCTGACATACCAGTATGTGAGCTTTGTATGCAAACGTTTCATCTCTCTTTTTCGTAATTAGCAGCATCTTGTCAAAGAGGAACAATGTGCGCTCATTTTTGGCTCGCTGAATGCGGAACGTTCCTTCCAACACCAGCTCCCCGTAACTCGTGAGGTCTGGCCCTTTCCAGTTAGTGAGCAAACTCTGTATCTCCTGCAACAGATCAAAGAACAACAACCAAAATTAATTCCAGAGATCTTGCTGAAACAAAAGACCCAAACGATCTGCCGAGGCCATTCCCACAGTCCTATATAATATTTAGCATCCAGCAGTGCACAGTCACCAGACACCAATACTGAGGTTGGTAGGTTATGTGTAACACTGCAGCCAGGTGCTTGGAGGCTCACTGCAAAGCCCAAACTAAAACATGCCCTGAGTCCTGGTTACTGCCTCTGCCTGGACCCAGCAAAGAGCCCTGACCTCCCCGGGGCAGCCTGTAAGGAAAGAGCACAATTCCCTTGCTCCCAGAGATGGAAAATCTTTTGTAATTCAGTCATCAGTCTTTCTCATGCTCTCCTCTATGTCCCCAACCAATCTCTCTTAACATTTCCCTCTCACCCTGGGTGTCCTCCTGAAGTTGTGTGGTCTGCCACTGAATGAATTATAATGCCATGTCCATGTTCGGTAGGCCCATTACAGAAGACACTTCTGTGAGGTGTTTGGATTGAAGAGATGATTCTCAGAAGACTAAAGAACCACAAATGATTCAGCCAACTGAACATCTGAATATTTGCTTGCATATTAATGATTTGTGTAGCTACCACAGGTATTTCTCACCTTATTTATTACTTAAGATTAAAAAAAAAGTTGAAGAAACATCTAAGAACATCTTCACAAGACTGTGTCACTTAGCTATGGCTGTTTCCTTAAATTGCTTGTGTTTTCTGTCAATGGTAGTGACATAGGACTTAAGCATGGGACATCAAATTCTAAAAGCAGGCTAAACCTTAACTAGGGAACTCTTTAAAAACATCCATCGGACTTTAAACCTGGCAGCATTAGCAAAGCAGGGACGGATTGCCTCATCCTAGGCTGGCCACTCTAGGACATTAGACTTTAATACAGCTTTCAGCTAGAAAACATCCCAGTCCATTTGAAGCACCAATGCAGGCTAAACATTCACAGGAATAAAACCTCAAAGCAGTCCACTTTGGACTATACAGACAGTTGTTTAAAAAAAAAAAAAAAAAAAAAGGAAAAAAAAATTTTTTTTTAACTTGCATTGTATCAGATCTTTCCAGGAACTGTTTAATACAGCACAGGGATCAAGTCCACCAGTGTTGAAGGACACTTTTTGCAGGTTCTGCTATTGCAGTACTTGCAGCATTACAGACTACATGGCAGTGTGAGAGCCCACAGAAGGCCTATCCCTATGGCTGCAGAAATAGGTTTTACTATTTTAAATGGGAACTATGAACATAAACATTTTCCACAACCCCATACACTTGCCAGCTGAGCTCAATAAATTTTAAAAAAGCACTTTTTTTCCAAAAACATTTAACCCCTATTTATTGCCAAATATAATTACTCAAATTTATAGCAGACTGTTGTTAAAAGTCATTAGCATGCATTTCCAGCAATGTGTGGCAAAGATTACCATGCTGCAGGCAAGACATTGTCAAATTTTCCCTACACATAAACAACAGCAACACAAAAAATAAACAATCATAAAAAACCTCAAGATAGAAAAAAGAACAAAACCAATTTATTCACAAAAAGGGTGAATAAATTTATGTTGAAAAGAAAAACATGACATGGATTTCTGAAATGGAATAAGCTTGTTACTCTCTTTTATAAACTAAAAAATCCCCCCAATTTTCTTAAGGTGATATAAATATTGAAAACGTAACATAAAAGTGTGATTCACTGGGAACCTGGAAACAGAATGAGAGCAAAAATTCTACAAAAGAGTTTGCTCTTGATGCCAAAAATTACTCAGGGTGTAGCTTTTGTTTCTTCTCCCCAAAAAATCTTTGTTTGAAGCCAAGTTAGAGTTTTTCTGAGTATCATGTTTCCAGGTTTATGCTTTTCACAAAGCAACTGATAATGAGTCTTCTAAAACCCAAGAGGAAAGTACTTAAACAAGAATCAGCAAAAGAAATGCCTCAAAACAAAATTAATCAGTACAAAGGGAAGAAATCGGAAGCCACAGGATTTCTGAACAAAGCCATGCCCTAGGGTTGTACAGCAGTGCTGTACAATTGAGGGAAAGGAAGAAAGAAGAGTTATCTTAAGTTCCATATTACTGCAAAATAAATGGTTTACAGGATGCTGCTTGTAGGTTAGAGATGTCTGAGATTTTCCTGCAGCAGTTATGGTTTCCAAGATCAAACAGCCACAGGCATGCTCAACAGGAGCCTAAATTATGACTGACAAAGATTAAAAGAAAAGATAAAGTAAAAAATGTTAATTGCATATATATTGACAAAACCAGCTCACAAACACCCATAAAATCTCTCTGGGAACTCACCTGGAGCCTGATGGCATGTTCATGTTTCCTCTTCATGTCATTTATATGCCATGCCACTCTCTGCATGGTATCTATGGCATCCAGCACCACATCATAGCCCTCAGTGTCCTTGTCAAGGTGGTTTTCTATTTCCTAAGACAAAGGGAAGAAAACCAGAGTCCCCTTATTCCTAAGTGAACTTTACCAGCCGAACGCAATACGGTGTTTTTATCTGTACTGTTTTGTCTGTGCTGTGTAATCACTGGAAGGCAACGTTCCTGCCTTTGTTACCGATGCATGCTGCCATCAATTCCGTTAACACAAGATGACTAACAAAGTCAAGCCTTTGGGGTCAGTTTAGCAGCAAGTACACTTGAAGCAGCCAGCGTGAGCAGAAAGGCACAGAAAGAGAGTGCAGCACACTGACAGGAGATTTTTCAGACAGCATTTAATGGTTTTCCTACAACACAGAACATATCTACACACTTACAAAACCCTGACGGAATTACACCAGGCATTGCTTTACAGTTGGAGAGCAGAAAAGCACCAGGCATTTTAAATAAGGATCAGTGTCTTTACACTTCACTAGAACATGACTCTCTAATAGGAAACACATGTGGAAAATTTAACAATAAAGCATGAATTTCCGAAACTTGCTTAACTCAATTCACTGAATATGGGAAGTGTTCCCACTTCCTCCATCATTCCTCTCCACAAAATTCTAAGCAGTCATGGTGTTTACATGTATTTCTTATATGTCCTTCTTTCAACTACCCCCAGAATTGCAACATGTGGAAAAACACTGTTCTTCATTGGAACAATAAATTTGCGTATGAAAGTGTTTAATCATGACAAGAATTTTCCGAACAACTTCAGAATTAGAGACTAGTTTTCAAAAAGAGTGCTAATTATTTGGATGCAAAGACTGATTCAATGTGTCTAAAATAATTACCATAAATTCCCCACGCCAAATAGATGCATGTGGTGTGAAGTGACAAAGACAGAAAGTCTCCACGTACAGAAATCAAGTACCACAAAAGGAAGAGCATTTAAGTAAAACCAGAACCTTTCTAACCACCAAGCCTTGCACCAGAGGCAGGAACTCCAACGTGCAGCAGCCCTAACCCAAATACATTTCTTACATGCAAAAGCAGGTGGTACTTGAGGATGCGTTGGACAGGTTTCAAGAGGTAAGAGCCCAGGGGCAGAGAATGCTGCAGTGCTTCTTGCCGCTCTCTGAAGAACTTGGCCAGGCCCTTGTTCCTCATGCACTCTGTCAGCACAGCCACAGACCTGAAAACATCAATACACAGCTTTAAGACACTCTGTTTCCATAAGTCTGTAGGTAAAATAAAGAATTGTTTCCTTTTTAGCTTGTAAAAAGAGGCAGCAGGTTCCCATTCTAATAACTGCTGTTTCTGTTGTTTAGTTTGTCTTTTTTTTAATTTATCTTGTGCATTGAGCTATGTTTTCCCTTGACATGCAACCAATCTCTCTTACTGGGAATTATACAAGCAGCATTGCAGAATAAGACCATCATTTTCTAAAGAAGAATAAAGCAACGAACCACTAGACAAAACAAAATTTCAGATAAGTGTTTTTTAAAAAATACTGTATTTTTTTTTTTCTTTTTTACATAAAAAGTAAACTCTGTGACCATTCCTCCAATTTGAGAAGGGGAAAAGTTGACTTTTTTTTTTTATTTTTTTTTTTTGCATAGAGTGTAACTTGCACAAACTGGCCAAGGGACGAAGGAAGAAAAGGAACCCATAATTCCTACCTTGGGTAGTTGGTGCAGTACTGCGTATATATGTGGAAATCTTCACTCTGCACAGGGAGGAAACGTTTGCATATATTGAGATTTTATCAAACTAGCAGCTAACGTGTACAAGATAAAGATGATGTCAAGACAACACCCCCTTCAGTTCCTGATCAATGAATTTTCTATGTTCACTGTGATAGTCCTAACACAACCAGAACTTCATTTCATCTTTTCGAGGGGGAGATTTTTCCTTTCCTTGAAAGAAAAAAACAAGAAAACCTACACAGAGATAAAACAAGTGACTTTGCAACAAAGCCTCCAAGATGCCTTATGAAAATCTGTGCATCTCAAAAAAAACCCAAAAAACCAAAAACCTGACCAAAACACCATCACTACCCATACCTCCTTCAAACAGCTGGCTGCAATTATCTAGTTTTTTTGTGTGCTGAAGCACGCTCATATCACAGAATCGTAGAATATCCTCAGTTGGAAGGAACCCACAACTATCATCAAAGTCCAGCTCCTGGGCCCTGCGCAGGACAACCCCAACAATCACACCATGTACCTGGTGTATTTACTGGGAGAAGTAAGTTTTGCAGGTTATGTTTGCTTTGCCATTTTCAAGCAATTATAAATTCTTTCACATCTGAGCACAGTCTATGCGTGAAATTAGAAGCCACAAAAGCGATTTTTTTAAGAAGTAAATTATGTGAAAGCAGACAGCTATTACCCCAACAAGTTGTAACTAGATCTATGTGGGCTTCCACACTTGCCTGTCGCATTGAAATTACTCAAACTTAATGCTGATAAGCTTCTCAGAGCTAAAGTCTGAGTTTCATTTCTTTCTTCCCTGGCCTAAGATTTTTTCTTAATAATCACCATTTAATTCTATGCAAGAAGAGATTTCCAGAAACATTCCCGTGTGCTCTAAGTCCACATCTGCCTATGAACTATCCTAAATAAGACACAATTTCTGCAGCTTACTGGAGTCCTAAAGGCTAAGAAAGCACTGCAGAATGGCAAAGTGCTCCCCATATCAATCACTTTTTCTTTCCTAAGACCTAGAGAGATAAAATGCAATCCTCCAGCAATAAATAAGACCCCAGTTTGTACTTGAAGCATCTTCAGAACGGGCTCTGGCATTCTGCAGCACAATAGCTGTACTCCATGAGGGGCTGTCTCCTAGGGGTCATTGCTGGTGAATGGCAAGACCAAACATCTGCATTCACAGAAGGCACAGTGCTCTGAGGAGCACCACCCCTGGGGAGAGGGCTGACACAGGCTGCGGCTTTTGTTTCTCGCTGTTGGGGTTTGGTTGTTTTTCGTTCAGCCATTCATCAGAAGGAGCCATCTCAGGCAGTGCCCTTTGCCAATTCCAACAGCACTGGTCCCGTCCCCCTCTCCCGGGGGTAAAGCAGGTTGTGCCATTCATCTCTCCACTGAGCAGTGATCCATAAGGACCCCGTATAAAGTAAGATGTTACTCTGCATGAGTACAAGTCATTGCAATTCATTTAAGTATGTCTTACTGGATTTCAGTATTCACTGTTTTGAAAAAAATAACTCAAGCAAACTTCTAATAAATGTTTCCCCAGGGGACTGTGATCCCCATTTACTCACTGGTGGGCTGTAAGCTTATTAAACTGCTCTTCTCTTAGAAACCAACAAATCAACTAAAAGTAGTCTTGATACAAATAAGTTAAATAATTTAGCTTGGCTTTTCACACTTGAATTTTGTCATCACAGCTAGTTTTTGTGGCAGTGTACCTACGCCCCATGTCCACACGCAGAGAAATTGAGCCTGTGTCACAGCCAGTTCATGTCCATGCTTGGAACCCCAGCCACAGCTCCAAACCCTCTCCACTCAAAATGAAGAATTAACAAACCTCAGAGAGCTGCAGATATTACACTGTGTAATTTTCTTTGGCAATCACTACCAAACTAGCCAGCATCCATAATAAGCTTAAGAGAGAACACTAATGTGAAATTCAGTATGGTGAAAAAATGTAATTTATTTTATATATGCATACATTAATTCAAAGTTTTCATTTAGGGGATTTTGGTATAAATTTTAATATATTCCCATAACTATGATAGCAGAATAATACAATTTAGAGAACTACTTCATAAGCAGAGTGAAGAACATTTTCAGCCACTTTATTTTTATGTATATATTCTGCTCATATCACATGATTATTCTGCTTTTCAAACAAAAAGGAAAAGAGTATCTGTTGTGAAATTTTAACCAATGAAAGTACTATCTGTAAAACAAACAAGGCCAAACACTTCAGGGTTACAGAGTAGGCTGTGTGCACATTCCCTTCAAAATCAAAAGCATGTCTGAAGTCCCCAAGAGCTTTTTCACACTCTCTCTCTTTGGTTTGGTTTTTGGTTTTGGGTTTTTTTACACAAGGTCAGAACTACTTTTAATTTTGTTTGTTTGTTTGTTTTAAAAGAATTTTAGTCTAGCTATTAAATGGAACAAATTTGTATTAAAAAATAAAAAGTTTCTTATGCCCTTGATACCTCTAAACCTTAGGAATGGTTTCACAATCATCCCTGCTTTCTGAACAGACATAATACCAAATTCCGTACTGCACCTACATGTGTACTCGCTCCAGTGAGCCACAGCACATTTCACCACACAGAACCATCAGAGAGCATTTACTTTTAGTGAGCAATGTGAGCATAGTGCCAGGAGAAAGTCAAGTACATGGGCTTTGCCTCCAGGATGAGATTGTTGATACGCACTCAAACTTGCAGATCTCTTGTGAATCAACATCATACACCTTGCCCAGGCATTGGCTGGATTCATGTGAACATGTTGGGACGGTGGCCAAGAGAACCACTTCCAAGAGAAGTTCCTCTTCATCCTGACAAAACTGCACTGCTCAGTACAGGAGCAACAGAGAAACCAGAGCTAAGATAGATTTAATATTTTCCAAATACTTTCACAACATAAAGAAAACACTAGCTATGCTCATCAGTATTTCTTCGGACATTCTTAAACTTACTCAGCTTGAAAATAGTTTTATTCACGTCAGCTGTCTTCAGACCAGGTTAAAACTGATCTCTGCATGGAGACTAGAATTGCTCCAGAGATCAGCTTAAATCTGGCAGCCCAAAGCTGTTGTCGTAGAAGCTGCAAAAACCTGAAACTCAAGCTGAGAGTTCATCCGCACGGATTGAGAGTCACCCTCAAGAGCAAAGCTGAGCATGAGCACACCCCAGCTGTACTTATACTGGTCTCTCACAGCGGAATCAATTCACTGCACATCTCCTCCACACACATTCCAGGCCTTCCCTCAACTCTTGGTGCACTGTGCTTTTTTATAGCCATAAAAGGCACTTTAAAAGAAAATTGAGACTAAGAAAATGACTGGAGTCAGTTTGCAAACTAAAGCCAATTGCCTAGATCTCCTCTTCACTAATGAGATGCCAGATTAAAGTAATTCTCCCTTTCCTCTTGGTTAAGCTGTTAGTGTGCCTTTCAGAAAACATATGTTCTGAATTTCTGGGGTGCTGAATGAGAAGAGTGATGTGCCAGAATTCAGCTCTCCTTTGAAACAACTCACTTAAATGCAAACATATAGAAGTGAGTCTTCTAATGTCAATCTAGCCAATTAAAGTCAATCTTCTAATTAACACTGGCAACATTACTGGAAATGAAAGACTGAACTGGCAAAAACCCCTTAGAAACAGTCTTCTGTGTGAATAATTAAGCCATAGTTAAGCTTGCACTAAAACCTTTCTATCAGTCTCTGATTAGTTACCAGCAAAATGTCTCCAAGAACTTTTACATACTAGTGTTATTAGAGTAAATCTAGATAAAGAAGGAGGATCAGAACTGGTATAAACTAAACTAGTACAACATTACCCTCAGAGGCATGTTATTTCCATGCAGCAGCCATCCCTCACTGTTAAACACCCATCCACACCATCTGCATCTTGAGGCAGAAAACAAAAGACTGCAATTCATGACTGGATTGCAGGTTTTAAAATAAGTGTGCTTTTCTGCATTTGTGTCTATCTGCCTGTGAGTTATTAATGTATTAAAATATTTGGAAGCAGAGGGATTCAATACAATGTTGTAAGTTGCTATTAAATATTTACATTTACATAAAGTCATAGCTTTGCATTGTTATTTTATTGGTTAATTAGTTTTATGGTACTGACTAGCTTAGACTACAGACATTGCTGAAGTCTGGTAACAAATTGAAGCTGCCATTTTAGGGGCTATTTACTTTGGGCACTCAGCACAAAAAATGTTAAGATAGATTCAAATCCACAATGATGTGTTTTTGTCCAAAGTACACTGAAGTGTGTTTTGATAATCCTTTCCCTTAAAAGTTACAAGGCTTTTTACTACTCAAGCATGAAAGTTATACACAGGAAACACAGTCGCGTATGATTGTGTGAGAGAAGTATAATATGCTATGCAAGAAATTTTACTGAGCAAAACCAAATAACAAAGTTCAAAGAGAATGATCCAAAACTTCAGAAATTAAGCTCCCCAGATGTCTTCACAAATATAAAACATTTTATACAAGCTCCAGAGTTACTTTAACCGTAACTGTTCAGTTGTACACGCAAACCAACTTTGTGTGATTTCACATGAATCCTAAGAAAGAAACAACTTTTACTTTACGGAGTTACTGAGCTTCATAAGAGTGCAAAAAGCAAACACAGTACCTACAGTGCAAACTTGGTTATACCTTAAAATTCCCCAGCACCTACAGTATTCACAGTAGGGTGAAAAAATGGCACTAGATCCAGAGCTCGTGTAACTAAGCACAGTTCCAGTGGAAGCATCCAAGAAGCTCCAGCATCCATTAGCTAAGGCTGTGAGCTATGACTTCAGCATGATAATATCCCCGTGCTTAACTCACAGTTAAGATCTAATGCACTCAAAGCAAAGAAACAATAAATGGCCAAAGTCCCGTAAGGCTTGAAGAGCACGCTGCCAAAAAAGGCATTTTTATTTCCACTTCGGTGCTGGGAAGACACAAGGAACCAAGAATGGACAACTGGAGTCTGTTAAGACAGTCAGCAGTTGCTGTAATGAAATCCTCACGGCCAAAACCAGAACTGTGGGGTATTTTAGTATTGTTTGATTTTGCTTTTAAGTGTTTGCACTTGTCTGGATGAAGCTAAAAAATGCCTGTTAGTACTGCAATGTCTAGCAATTTCTTAGCCATCAGGCTGTTGCCTGCCAATAATACAAATGCTAAAAGCATTTGACAAGGGAACAAAAGGCACAACCAATGATATGCAGATGGGTTTTGGAACTGATGGCCAGAAAGCCTACCAGACAAGCCCTTTCAGTTGGCCAATTTGAATAAGAACACAATTTTTTCCTGGACTTCTTATTATCAGTTGCACCATCTCTGTTTTGCATCCCAGCAGGAGTAGTCCCAGCAGTCTCAGCTATAAGCAAGCAATAGAGCGGAAATATCTACCAGCTCCAAACTGTTTTATCTGTAAATACCCTGAAGGCCTCCCAGTTGGCTTTCACTGCACAGGCACTCTGTTGACTTAGTCACAACTTCTTGCCCACCAGGACCCCAGATCCTTTTTGTTAAGCTGTTTTCTAGTCAGCCAAACTCAGTGTCACATGGGGTTATTCTGTTCCAGAAGCAAGACTTTGCACTTGGCCTTATCCCATTCTCTCTCTCTCCTTCAATTTAATCCAGGCTATCTGTAGCAATAACAACACACCATAAACCCCACTGCAATGGGGCAAAAATGCATCCTACTTTTGTAGTAGTGGTGCCAACACTAAGGTCTCTCAAGTGCTTACAAAAGACCAATTACCAGATAAATTACAGCTTTCTCAAACTCAACTGAAGCAAGTGATCTGGTGAAACAGCAGCACTTAGCTGGTATCATCCCTCCAATTTACTATAAAATCCCTTATGTCACAGCAGTGCCAAACAAATTACTGGACCACGATGAAAGGGCAGTCCAGTTAATCCTAAATCCACATGTTAGACTTATTACATTGAGTGCTTGGTGCTGGCAATATGGAGTTCAGGACAAAGTATAAAACATGACAGGCTTTGGCTTTTTGGTTTCTTTGGGGTTTTGTTGGTGTTTGTTTTTTCATTTTGGTCTTTTGTCGGTTTTTTTTTTAATACAGAAAGGCAAACACACCTATAGAGAGATTATCCAAATTTAAACAACTACATGACCCCTCTTCCCCCAGAAATACCACAGAGATAGCATTATTTTTTAACACATTTGGGCTCTACAGATTCAAGGCATATGTAGATTCTCTGGTGAAGTCTGCAGTGAACTAGCATCATCTGTAGCCCAAATTATTTAATTTCTTGTTGTCCTACTCATTATAGCCATTCCTCTTCTCCCTGTCTGGCTCTCTGTGTTTCCTACAATGAAAGTCACCTTCTTCCTTGTATTTCTCCTGCACCTAACAACTTCCCTTACTCCATATTTTTGGCTTCAGTATTCCCCAACAGAGTCAAGATGTCCTATCAATGTTCAGAAAATTCAAAGCATTTCAGAGATAATGAGATTTGAACCTTAAGGCTAGACTTTGGGCCATCCCATTTAAAAAGAAAATTTTAAAAAGAAAATAAAGTTGTGGGTTGCAAGAAAAGAATCTCATAAAACAATATGGCCACATTTTGTATGTTAATGTTACTGCCTTTTCTAAGAATGCAGCCAAGTTCTATTCTCTAGCTGTTTTTAAGCTGACAAGGCAAAACTGGAGTACCACTTGATCACCTACATTAACAGATGCAAGTAAAAAAGAGAACCCCCGTAACAGTTGACCAAAAAACGCAAACCCTAAAAATGAACTCAATTAACAGCTCCACCAGTTCAGATACACTTACTGAAGAAATAGACACCTTTGTTTTGATTTTTTAGAAATGCAAATCAGAGGCATATCCCTATCAATTACTAAGAGAAATTCCTTCCCTTTCCATAGATTTGCTGACTTTTCTTGGTTAACATTACACAATATATCAGGATTAGGTCTCAAAAGCTAATAAATTAATCTTATTTCCCCTACAGCACTCTGCAACTGGTGCTGTAGACTTACCTTGGAAACAAAACAATCTGCTATAGCCACAGGATCATTTTCACAGTTTTCCAAGTCTTGCAGAAGTTCACTGAAACAAAGAACAGGACAAGGTAAGACAATTATGGAACACCTTGGCATAGACACACCTGTATATTCAGAACCATGCACTGCTGCATCATTCATGGCAGCACTTGATGATGCAGGGAGTCCTACAAAGAGAACAAGAACCCCTTTGATGTCCTTCTTCCCCCCAGCTGCTGGGGTTTTTTATTTGCAGGCAGAAGAGAACTATAAGGAAATGGTGTTCCAACTCTTTCAAAATTCAAGTCGTCAGGATGATCATGGATTGGTTGTTCTGCTAAGTAAAGCAACCAACATGATATAAAACTAAGAAAATTTAAAAGCTACTGAAGCATGTACACTGTACTATAAAGACTTTTCATATTCTACAAGCTTTACTTGAACAAGGGAGATGATGAACTGCTCTGAAAAATACTGGTGAGAACTGGGGATGTATTTCTCACACATGAAGAAATTTAAGAAGCTCACTCAGGAAAATTAGTCTACTTTTAGTGTGTTTCTTCATTGAAGATAAAGTGGTTAGCCTGGAAAAAGTTTTCTGGAAGGGATGGAAGGGAATATATATACATATATATTCTATATGCATAAAAAACAACACGTGAGAGGATTCTATAATTTTGACATGCCAAAGAGAAAATTAATTCATTTGAACAGAAGTAAGGCAATAAGGGACCCTGTTTGCTGTTGAATGAAACTCAGTTCTTGAAAGCAAATTCAGTGAAAGAAACAGTTCAAGCAGAAGAAGAAAACCTCAAAGGTATCTCCTTGATCCAAAGAGTTTTCAGTCTTACTGAAAGACATACTCAGAAAAATGAGAGAAGAAACTCATTTTTCTGCCAAATTGTTCTCTAAAAGAATTTTCTTCTTCTTCTCCTCCTTCTCACCCCCTTTCTCACCTCCCCCCCACCCCCACTCCATACACACACACTCCCACAGATGATTTCCCATTTAGGGCTACTTTTCTCCCAGTTCACAGCTGGCTCCCTGAACAAGTTCTGCCTAAGATTTGCTATGCCTGTATCTAGGGAACTACCCTTTTCCCCTGTAAGCAGACACAATTTCCCTCTGCATGTACAAAAACAGTAAACCAGAGAGTTTCCTGACTTGTTCTTTGCTTCTCTAATTACTGGAGGAAGGAAAGGCAGAAATCAACATGCAGTCACAAGGAACAAAGACAGGCAAAGAGCTTAGGTTCAGCAGTCACTAAGTCACTTTGTACAGTGACAATTTAACCTCTACACCTCAATTTCTCCCTTCATCAAAATGGAAATAAAAATATGACCCTTGCTTGATACCCCACACTCATGAAGCTCATTTACATCAGGAAAAGAAGCAAGCTGTAGCAATGATGACCATAGCCATTACTTACACTGACTGACTGTGTGCCACACATGAATTTTGGAAATGAAATCAAACACGTCTAACAGGCTCAGAGGATCCCTGCTGTCTGGCAGTCAGAGGTTTTCCTGATGGCTTAGAGTATTGTAGCACCTGGACTGTCATTTTATTCCTACTGGTCTCTGATAAAACCACATCATTTCTCCTTCACCATACAGAAAAGGAACACTTCAAGATTTTATATATTCATGCAATTGAGTCCATGTTTATGTGGTAAATAGTGGACAAGTGGTTTGCGCCTTCAGCACAAGCCCATAGTGTAAGGGCAGTTTTTGAAAGAGTTTGTTACCTATACTACACTCTCTTCTATCTCATCTGGATGGTAAGAACAGGATTGGTAAGAGCGGTCCGACACTGTAAAAACAGCAAAACTGTCATGCTCAGGCATCTTGAAAATCTTAAATAAATCCCTGTAATACCAAGCTTACGTGAAAAAGCAGGGCTATTATTATAGGCTACATTTAAGTACCTGTCAGGAGGCTGAAAGAACAATAGAGAAAAGCGTTGGTCCTGTTCACCTGAACATCCAGAGGTTTTCTGCTGGTCACAGTTCTTGGCCTCTGCAACTGGCTTGTGCCAGCCAGGCAGGCAGGGAACGCGAGCGAGCACGTGCTGTTGGAGGAACTCTGTGCTCTTTCAGCTGAATCACTAACAAGATTCAGACTGAAGCGTGACACCAGTGCCAGGGCCAGTTAAGACCACGTACTGAGCTATATAGCTTGGGTTATTATGGGCTGGGAAAATCTGAATCTGTACGAACATCATCAAGAGCTAATGCTAACTCCTTTGGGATGAGAGCGGGAAGCATAAGTGCTGACAATTTTTCATACAGTACATTCATTATATTTTCAAGTCAAATGAATGAAGGTCTTATTACAGTGCCTTTTAGCACGCTTTGATTTTTTGGTTTTATGACGGCTTCTCCTCAGAAGAAGCCAGACCTTACCACCATGAAATTCAGAAAGAAACAGTTTTTCAAAAAGAGATCATAATCACGGGACTAGCAGTTACCATGATGACCACCATTTTTGCCATTCAACATGTCACCTGAAAATCCTAGGTAGTTTAGCTGAGAGAAAATCCCATTTACCGAAATGAAATTTCTCAGATCTGCAAGTCTAAAAAAAACCCACGACTGAAACCTTTGATTATTGATTAACAGTCAAATTCAAAGTTGAAAAAACCAAGGTAATTCTGAATCTATAAAATCATGCTCACAAAAAACATCTGAAACTACTAACTTAGAACTGCCAAGTGGATCTTTTTCTGAAGCTAAGAATAAATAAAAAGGCTCTAGAGTGTGTTTAGGACCCAGAAGCTACATGCCAAATTTCACACAGAAGTAAATTTAATCCTTGAAGCTATATTGGGATCTACAGTGAGTGTTCAGTTTTAAGAACTCACAATTTCCAAGCAGAACTTTATATCAGAAGGTCTGAAATACATTAGTAATTTACTATATGCTTTGGACAACTTTCCAGTGAGTTTTAACCATTCTAACATATCTATTTCTAAAATTGCCCAAAACTGTTTTCTTTTCTATTTTTTTTTCTTTGTAACTGTTGCAATTTTTTTTTGCACAGGTCAGTAATTCTGTATAACAACTGATCATACTTGAAAGAATTTTTAGTAGGTAATATTTGAATGAATGAAGCTGGCATAAATGCATCCTAACTATCAAGTCTGTAATTTTTCTAGCCTTTGAAGAATCAGAAAATATAATGGCCAGGACTGTGTTTTTCCATTCTATGACCACTGGGAATCTGTAAGCTCACAATCATTGTCTTATGGCTCTAAAACAGTCCATAAGCCTATTTTAGCATGCTCCCACTATGTATTTTCCAGCTGTTAGACATTCAGTAAAGTCAGTTGTTGCAGCTGAAGCAGGACACAGCAGCTTTCTAGTGAAGCATATTTCCATTACCCTGCAGCTATTTTAAGCTTCAGGAAAAGACTTTAGATTTCATCTTCGTCCATAAATTCTGAATAGATTAATGCTACTCTTTCCTTTGACACTAAACAGCAATCCCAGCAGTTGAAGCCCTTAAAAGTAACTTCCCATGACGATGGAAAAACATTGAAGATGATCTTTGACATAAGTGCTCCACTTCAGAATCCTCTTTTGATTCAATTAAATTATCTGTTGTTCTTCAAAGAACACAGTAGTTTGGGAGACGTTTTGTCAACTATAGCAAAGCTAAGAGAGCTTTTACAGGAGTATTGGGATATAAAAGATATGGGAACTTTATGTCAATATATTTCCTGCATCAGTTGAATATTCAGGTTTTCCTTAAATGCAGAATAAGTTAATAATTTTTATAGTAACAGAGGATTCAGACAAAAGTAGCAGTAGCATGCTCCTGAAACTGCAGATACTGAGATCCCACACAATGTGGCACTAGCTGTGCGAGCAAGAAATTTTACTTCAGGCTCCCAATATACACTAGAATCCCATCTGCAGAGTTTTAGAGAAGACTGGAAAGATACTGAACAGAAAACTTCAGTGAAGGAAAGGTATTTGAATACAGTTTAGAGAAATTAATTCAGGGAGAACCTAGGAGCATAAAACACTACAAAATCCAGATCTGGGTGAACTACATAGGTATACAAAAGGAGCCAATATAGTAGGAATAAAATATCTCTTCATTAAGGCAAGAATTTCTTTTATAGTGGTCTTGCATTAGGTTCAATTAAGGCACATAGCAGGTTAGGCTTACGTTAATGTAAATACCCAGCATGAAAGCAAAAAAATTAAATGGAGATCACTCTTGAGGCATCAAATAAGCAACTACAAAAATCTGGTGTCAGCAAACCAACTTTGCTTAGAATTAAAATTAGACAATTTCTCATTTACAGATCTTGGCAGTTTTAAAGTGATAAAAGTGTATTTGGCTGGTTTGCTCCCTCTCGTTAACATAGGCTACTGAAATGTTTTCATTTAGTTAAATATGAATTTACCTGTTGAAACGATAGATATCCTGTATGTTTCCAAACAGGGCTGATCGCTCCTCTGTTCCCAGGGAGAGCTTGGTCTGATCAGTGATACAGTCGAGGTAATCCTACAAGAGAAATGAGAGGGAGGTCTTCAGACATTTCCTCCTTTGCTAGATGAGTAAACAGAGCTGTGTTTTATTGTACAAGATGAGTCTCTTCATATCAGTTTCACCTTATTATTACAATAAAGCCTTCAGCAGCCCCTCTGTGAACAGTCACTCTATTATGAATGGTAACAGTACTTATCTGTTCCCTGAAACCAAGAAAATAACAAAAGACTGAAAGCTAAGTTATACCTCTTAGACGGGACAGCCAATGTTTCTCTTGCTACTGATAAACAAATGTTTTCAGATTTCATTCACAGTGACAGTTTAATTGATCATTTGGCTGGCCCAAAGACAAAAAAATATGTAAAAGAGATGAAGAATGTCATTTAATGAAGTCTTAGTAACAGAAAAGCTATATAATGAAGAACAGAAAGCACACAAGCGACAGAGGCTCAGAAAAGCAACCACTGAATAAATTACTTTTTAAAAAATCATGGTTACCAAAGAATGCAGAGTATGTAGAAGACAGATCTCAATGTATCTATGTCCATGCAATTTAGCACACACAGAGTTACACTGCAAATTACATTGCTATATACTCTAGCAAAGATTTCTTTTTGCACTTACAAGACTGATAGATTCTCATCCAGGGACTTTATTTGAGTAAGAACATGACAGCTAGAAAAAGCTCAGATCATCAGTGTTCTGGGAGAACAACTTTCCCACCTCTTCCCTCACTTCAATAAGAGCTCAATGTCACCTTTTTTTCTGTTGCTGCTACAGTACTAAAATTCTCACATAAGGGCAAACATATCCAGCAGGCTATTTAACTAACTACAGCTCATAAAATAAGAAACCTGATGTGCTGCCACATTCATGAAGAAATTCTGCTGGAGTATGGAAATAAAAGTGAAAACAGCTGAAACAATGTGAAATAAAAATAAATAAAATCCTTTAGCCTGTGGCTAGACAATGTGGTGTGGCAACCTCCCAAAAGCAACATAGCATTCCAGGGTGCTGCAAGAAAGGAGCCCTGCAAAATGCCAACAAGACCATGAAAACTTCTAAGATATAACTGTGTCCCAGAGTCATATAGAAAAAGGTATTATCGAACACATACACTGGCCAAGATTTATTCTCTGTGTAAATTCTGTGAAGACAGAGGTTTTGAATCAACCAAAGATCTGACTTTTGGTTTCTAGATGTCCTCATTAAGAATTACAGCGTTTAAGCCTCCATGCCCATAGCCTTCTGCTCAACTGAATTAGTGTCAGCAAAGTCAGAGGTGTAACCAGGATTCAGGTTTAGGTATCTATCAGCAGAATTTCCTGTCCTCTGCTCCTATCAATAATCCACACTCCAGCATCACCTCCAGTTAAAGGTACCCCTCATCTCCCCCAGAACTCAGTATTCTTTGCTGAGAGAAAGCAAGTAAGTCTATTCCAAGGTAACCTCAGTGTCTTTAAGAAGAGCAACGAGTGGCAGTAGGCAGGCAAGTCCCTGGAGAGCCATGTCATGTCTCCTGTGATAGCATCCAACCTTATACTACCTTCCCTCCTGGCTGACAGCAGCCTCAGAGCCCACACCTGTCCTTGAAATATATTTGTGCAGGAAGTCTTTGGAATCACATCCACAGGCTCCCTGAACTTGTCTTCAGCTTTTTATTTATACTCAGAAGCTGCAGAAGAGTAAAAAAAGGTTCAGGATGGTGAGGCAAACAGGGCTGCAGCAAGCAGTACACTAGGTCAAAGGCAGTAGATGATTTATTCAGGGCTACTCCAGTAACACTATTAAACGAATAACCTTTTCTGACCACAAAGAGACATCTTCATCATATAAAAGCAAGGAACACAAAAGCTCCAGTGGAACTGTGATCCTCTAAAAACATTTTTAGCACTGCAGGGACACTGCAGCACCCTGAGCTGATATAACAAGATTGGGCTGCAGACGAATGAAAATCTTACAGTATGTAACTCCATACAGCATATTTAATGAATAAAGAGAAGTTCCTTTCCAATTCATTCATCTCAGCATAGCTGGAACTTGGGTTTCTTCAAGATAACAAACAGTCCACAGTTATTTCCAGTATTGTAGGCAGCATTATATGTATGACCTGTTTTTTTGCTCCTTTTGTCCTCTTATTCTGATTTCCCTCCACATATACAGACTCTTCTCAATCTTTTACCAATTATTAGTAAGAAAGAGGGAACCAGGCACCTTTCAAATGTTGCTGCTAAGCAGCAGCCTGCAGGTGCTTTGGCAGTTTTCCTGCACTCCTGTAACATATGCCGGTATCAGCCTATGTACACCACACACCCACAGACTGTGCTCTCTTTACTAAATGTTCCTTCAGACTGTGCTTCAGGCCCCCTTCTTCATCCAGCCTCAGATTAGAAACAAACCAGAAACTACTGAGTGGATTTGTGCTTACCTAGGGTAAGGGGAGATGGTTATTTGCTCAAAACGCTTGGGATTCAGAGCTACCTTATACGTCACCTCATACTGCTAGGAAATGACACGATTTGGGGACTGCTGTCCTGGTTTTGCTTTCTATTTTTGTCAATATTGCTGACTTGAGACTATAGACATGTTTATGTTGCTGTTATTGGTGTAAGCAGATACCTGCGGTAGACACAAACCGCTCACTGACAGTAGGGTAGTCACAGCAGCAAAAAGCACCAGGTATCCATGTTTTTGTGAAAAAGGTGGACATTGGACAGTCTTAACACAGCGGTGTCATGCAGACCGGGCCCAGCACAGCAGCACACTGCTTGCACTGACTCAGCCAGTGGGATCTGTCTGATTACACTGCTTTACAGCGCACGTGTGTTCTCATAAAGGCTTCATGAACTCATCCAGGAAACAGATGCTGTATAGGCATATAATGTCCTCTGCAAGGACAACACCACAGGCAGATCAAAGCTACCCAGACGTGGGGATTTTCCTAATTATTTCTTAGCAAATGGTACTTTACCCCCATGGTAGTCACTGCTGTGTATCAACAGCTGTTATCATCTGGAGCCGTAATGAAAGGTTTGGAGCTACAAGATAACAGTGCAGGCTGCAAACATAATGACATGGTGCAGAAATCAATGAAATTTATCAGAACAGAGTACTGGTCTTATTCACTTTATTTGTTTCTTGTCAGCATCTATGAACCCTCTGTCGGCACCTAACGATTTGTTTATAACCTTTGCCTTTTATTGCTTCTCTGCAGTTATGGCATAAACATTTAGCTTACTTTATAGGAGAAAAAAAACCCTCACTAATGTCAGTCTCCTTAGACAGATTTACTCACCATGGTTTGCTCTCATAGTATTGCACAATTTTCTCCCCCCGTTTCCTTGAAACTCTCCAAAAACGAGGAGAGTCTTGCCAGACTGCCCTGCCTTCCTTCCTGCGTTTGACGTTCTCCTCATTTGTCTTTCATCATGCCAAATCCATCAGAAGGAATGTCTGCTAGAAGCTGCATATCCTATCCAGGAGACAGCACTGTCTCCTCCTCCACAACCACAAAAAAAAAGATCTCTAGAGGAATAAAATGATGAAAACACTAACCTTAGAGGCAAAAAAAAAAAATTATATGAATCAGAAAGTAGAGGAAACTGTCAAGAAAAGCACAAAATGAGCAAAATTATTTTCACATATTAATTAATGTTTTTCATGACCAAACTTTAGAAACCAAATGCAAATTAGTGGGACATTTTCATCTATCCACCCAGGTTTTTCTTTGAACACAGACACAAACAACTTTAAAAACATCGTCTATTCTATTGCTGTTCAGACCATAGTATAAGCCAGCCATTACTGCGGTAATGTTAAAATTACACATTAAAAGGGATAATATTAATGCTCATATTAACATAGTAATTCTAAAAAAATGGGTAAAAGCCACACTGCCTTGTAAAACAAGAATCAATTTTTATCCTGCTCTGCAAGCAACATATATACTATATACTGTATAAGTTCTTAGTAATTCCTTTACAGGGCAGAAGTGTGCATATAAAAATATCACAAAAGATAGACAAAATTGTTAAAAGAGCAGTGTAGTTGCCCAGGTACACCTTTGCCAAGAGGCAGGCACACAAGACTGAAAATTTGATTAAATACTAATACCAAAAAAGAATCAAGAAAGGATTCTACCCACTTTGCTTTTTAAGGCCTAAACAAGCTGCAGTAAAAAGCAAAGCTGCCCTATGTTTCTGATTTCAGCAATACACTCTGGGTTCAAGAGCTGAGGACTTACATCACAAAACCTCAGTCTCTGACCTAAAAATATTTAAAACCAAGTATTTACCAAAACTTCAATGGCTTCTAGCAGTGTTGCAGACAGAGGAGGGATAGGTAATATTAAATCAAGCAGGACATGATCCAGGCAGTGCCATAGCATCACTCACACCCTCAGTTTTTTGAAACTCCCTAGATCTGTGCTACTAGTGAAGCAGTTTTTACTCTTCAGTAGTACACCATACTCATTATCATATTTTTTCCCAACTCTTCTCTACCCAACAAAGATGTGTTTGGCCAAAATCAGATGGCTGTGCAGAAGAGGAACCACTGAAACAGTTTAGCAGCCTTGGCCACCTAAGCACTACTTCCACACCACTTGGAGGAAAAGGCTGCAGGCCAGAAGGAAAACATGCCACGAGATGGATCCTATTTGTAGCTTGCTAGCTAGAGCCATGCTGCCCAAACTAGCCACACACTTGTAAACTAAGAAAGTTGGGCGTACACTAGAATAGCTTATTCTGCTAATTATGTAGGTAACTATAATAAGTACCAATTAATCTTTTGCCTGATTTTTTCCTATTCTTTTTCCCCATTATTTATTTTATTTATTAATCTATCCAGCATGTATAGCAGCATACTCTGAATGCCTTGTGGTTCAAAGAATAGCATGCTATCCACACAACAGGTGGCCAAGGATGATGAATTTTGGTCAGGGCAGCCCATTGCAGCTCTTTTCAATTATTTAAAGTACTGCTGTGCTCTGCAAAGGCAATGTGCATTCATAAACTAAGCATACTTTGCTTTCTTGCTCTGCTCCTTTGGCTATATGAGTACAAGGGCTGATTGAAACCTAAAAAAATGCTTGCACTGTCCACCCTATAGATTCACTACATGCAAACCCAGAGACTTAAATGAAAAAGAAAACTTCTGTGAGCATGTCTTTCTACTTTCCACTTTTACTGGTATTTGGTGCCGTTTGTTTAAAGACATCTGAAACTGGAAAACCCTCACATAGGGCAAAGTATGGACAGGTCTGAAAGACCAGCACCTACCCGGGGCTATGCCCACTAAGGCAGAGCATGGTCCCGCCACTGGCCAACAGCCTAAGACAGGGTCTTAGCTGAAGACAACACAGACTTGGAGACACAGCCTCCTCTGCTCCCTTCAGCAGCGTGAGCAGAAAGCTCCTGTGCTCCCTGTGCTTCCTCCCTGCCTTTTCCATTTGTTTTATATCCCTCGGTACCTTGCATGTAAGACTGCCACTTGTCAGCAGCAGCAGCAAAGCTCTGCCCTTGTGGGAAATGGGTGTGTCAGGCCTCGCAGGTGGGCTTCAAAGGACACTCCTACACATCGAAGGACATGCTTGGAGAGCACTGACTCTGTCATCAAGGGAAAAGGACATGGAGAAGACCTCCCAGCACTGACAGCCAGTCACCCTCCAAACGGGAGCAGCCAAAATAACCCGTCTGCTCTACACAGTCTGTCACTAGATACAGTTTGTGATCGATTTCTTTCCGATATCCCTGCAGGAGTCTCTGAGCTGGCAGGAGGCCGCCTCGCCAGCACCAGTCCTCTCCCCAGGCGGCGGGCGGATGGCGGAGGATCCACACCGAGCTCACCTGTGCTTCCAGCCAGCTTCTGCAGAAGGGCCGATTTACACGTGCAGCTGGCTCACACGCAGCCTGCGGGTAACGGCAATAAAGCGTGACACAGTAAGATGATAGTCTGCTGACTGACTGCATGAAGAAAGGGCAAAGATTGATGGTGGGAGCACTCGTGAGAACATGGTATGAGGAAAGACTAAAAATAGACACGCACATGTAAGTTTTATTTCCACTGTTTAATATTGCAGAGTAAGGCAATCATCGCAGAGATCTCCCTACATTTTCCACAGTTAGGGGTTTGTAAATAAATGAAGTTAAAGTTAACGGTATCAACTTAAATTTTACCTAGTGAAGGGGATTAAAAAAAAAAAAGTATTTTTTCTATGTAGCTATTCCTGAGGGACAGATTTTCAATAATCAACTTCCTCATCTATATTATAGATGTTAAAACACTGTCCCATTTGCAGCTACTAAGACCTGGAAGCAGTGACCCCTAGTAGGTCCCCTTGGCTTCACCCACATGCATGGAAAGCCACAGGGGGAGTTGTGTGCCAGCCAAAATTAGCAGCGAGGAATTCCTGAGTCTTAACACAATGCCTTGCACCTTGAAAACACGCCCTTTCTTTGGTTTAGGTTGCATTTGAACAGTTGTGCCCATGTAGACATGAGCACAGGCACAGTTGTATACAAAGTTGGAAATTTCTAGGGCACATCAATGTCAACAACATAACAGGCAGGACATCTTGTCACAGGACTTCAAGCTGTCAGAGCACAACTAATCTCAGGAAATGAACTAAAGAATTTGCCCTGGAAAACTCCGTCAGTGAGAGGTCCCTCACCACTCTGTTGCACTGAATCCATTCACGGGGGCCCTGGGCAAGGACAACCGCCTCACCAGCATGCATGGCTGGGAGATAGCGGAACAGCTTCCTGCAGCTGTGAGTTCCCCCTTGCTGCTTTAGAGCCTGAGCCTTTAAAGCAAGCTCTGCACATCCTCTTGCTCCTGCCCCAGTGTCAGAAGATGTCTGTATCTATTTCCAGCACTGCCTCCCAGCTCCCTTCTAGGACTGGGGTGGGAGAAGGCACATGTCCTACAATGCCTACTCCACCAGTCCAGGGTCTTCTGTCCTTTCTTCTTGCCAGGGCATGCTTTCTTCTTGCATCCCATGAGCCATTTTAGTAGGAATGCTGTGCCTATAAAGCTCTCTGGGGGGGTCAGAACCTGACACCAGCTGATCCAGCATTGAACTGTCAGCCTGCCTGGATGGACAGCTCTCATGGATTTTTGCCTTCTTTGTTGTAATGAAACACAGTCAAAGTTCAATAATATTCCTTTGTTCAACTGCAGGAATTCCATGCTAAAACCTCCCATCTTAAAAAGACAACTTGGAAGGCAGGCTGTCAACTAAATCAAACTGTAATTTGACAGAGATGCATTAAAAGCACTCAAACTGAAACTGTGTTTCATGGATTGTACACAGACAAGTCCTGTATAAATGGTTCATCATCTGTAAAGATGATTATGGGTAAATCACTGGGAACAGAAACTCATGCGAAACCCCACTTAGACACTTCAGCACACTAACTTATTGAAATTGAAGCCCGCTGATGAAAACCATGTCCCACATTTATCTTCAGTTGTCAGCCGGCACCCACCACCACATCACAGCTACAAGATTTTTTCCCAGAAGCTGGCACTCAAAATTGCTGCTCAAAGGTGTGGTAAGAAGCAAGTTCAGAGCACAGGTGGAGATCATGGGATTACAAATGCTATCAGTAGTTTACTGGCATGTCATTAAGGAGTTATATGAGGCCCTCATCTAATGCCTTTCTAAAGTTAAGTGGAAACACAAAAGAAATAAGCTACAGTAATGAAAACAGCCAAATGAAAATAATTAATAGTAATTAGGATGTCAAATAGTTTGAGGTTGCTAGGCAGATGAAGTGCTGTAAAGATTTCTAGATCTACATCACTGGTGTCAATCATCATCATCATCATTCAATAATCTCAATCTTATTCAAAAAAGTACCATCTGGAAGTGTTTAGTAACTACAAATTTTTTAAAAAATTAAGGTTCATCAGGATATCTATAAATTAATTCTCACAACACAGTTTAGTTGGTCTGACTATAAGCTTATTGAACCATAATCAAACAAAATATTGAGAATTATTAAGGCATATTTGGCCTTCCAATGTATGAATCACTTAGGAAAAAAACCTGAGCCTTGTGGTGTAGACTCTTGCCCTGTTAAATAAACTTTTTCCAATTTGTAAGGCAAATTAATGTTAACATTTTTTAAAAGAGATCTCAATATGCTTACAAGTTAAAGGAGACATTCCAGAAGAGAAATGTTTATTTTAAAACATAAGAAAGGAAACTGAAAGAGTCTGTTTTCCAAAGAATGAAAATGCAAACCCAGCAAAATGGAGAAAATCTGCACACATCCTAAACACACATTTATCTTAACCTTAGTAACCACATGATTCTCAGAGACTTATGGATGGCTTTTACTATTAATATACGAAGAGCAATGAAATGGAACATTATAGTAGTCGTTGATTTGCAAGGAAAAACTTTTTAAAAGTGTCTTATTTGCAAAACGGTCTTCTTATGAAACCAGGAAAAATAGCAGCTACCTCCACATCTTAATTTGCAGGAGTGGTAAGAGCAGAAAAGAGAAAGGCGACTATGTGGTTTGTTAAGCATTCAGGCTTAAAGGTCATGGATTACTAGAACACTGTTCACTGACAAGTAATATTTAATAACAATGATATAACAACTTCAAAAGTAGTCAAATATTTCCATGGACCAAAATGGAAACGCTTATAATACACAAATAAAATTCCAGAAACAATGGCCTGGCTGGAAATGCAGAAATGTCTTTGCCTTTAAGATATCACCTCCACATGTTGAAATTTCTTTACAGAAAATCCCAATCATTCTGCAAAAAATATATAATCTCATTAAAACATTTTAAAGTTTACCGAAAATTTTGCAGCACAAGCTATACTTCGTCTCCCTGCCTCTCAGCTCTCAGCCCTCTTCCTCACAGTTTTCCTGCCTACTCTATAAACTTTTGTAGAGCTGCTGCTGCTCTGTTCTGTGGAGCTCCTTATCCACTGCCAGTAAGCAACAAGATGGAGGGCAGAGGTAAACAGACCCGTATTTTGTTACTTCCTGAATCCAAGAAGGGCTCTATACATCCCCCTAAGCAGGGATACAACCTCCCGCTCCAGCCTCAGTGCAGTCACAGGAACGATGTTTCAATCCTGGACTCCCTTGCCCACTACCAGCACTCCTAAATGGCACACTCCATTTTTAACTTACATCTTCCCCTTGCCTCCTTGCTCCCAAAAGAATAAAGCTTTCTGCAGCAGAAGATTAACTTTCATCCTTTTATCTATATTCATTCGCATTCAGCAAGTGGGTAGGAGGTTGCAGACAGCATGGTTGAATGATTTACGCCCTGCTGCCAGAAAAGGGAGGACAAGAGCAACAGCAGCCAGGCTTTTCGGCAATTCTGTGGCTGCCTGGAAGAGCAGCAGCCCTCCCTGCTGCTTCTCTCCCACCCACAGCTTAAGAAAGGCTCACTGTACATTCATAGACAGCTCATTTATTACTGCAGTGTAACTCACCCTTCTATGCTGTCCAAACACAGAGCAGCTGACCTTAAAACAAACCCAAAGCTATGGCTATACATTTGTGCTGTCTTAACATTTGCAGTCCCAGTCAAGCAGTGAAGCTCTGTGATCACCTGACAAAGACAGTCTCTGTCCCAGCAAGTTTCTGCAATGTAGCTGTAAGATAAGAACTGCCTGCAAAGTACAGGTGAAGGAAACAGAAGGCAGCAATGACATTTTATTCAGTGTCTTTCAAGTACTTGGGAACATGCTGAACGAAAGAAATTTATGAATGTTGCCAGCAGAAATAAGACTGAAGTAGTGATGATGCAGATAAGAAAAACCAGGCATCAGTGTATTTAACCCTGGCTTTGCGTATTTCCTGTAAGTTAGTTTACAAACAGCTCCCTTTCATGCTGCAGCATAAGCAGATGCTTACATCACACAAGTTGTTTATTAGGTTACTTCTGGTTGTCCACAACACATTATATTCCTACTGTACAGCTATAAAACCTCTTTTTCCAAAACCCAGAACCATTCCCATCCTGCCCAGCAAAATGAGGTTTGGGTTTCGCTTCTGCTTTTGTTAGGTATCATTAAAGGGCACATATGATGAGGAGTTCACAGCATATGTAGCTGGCAAAACACTTTTGTTCAACCTTCCGGAGTTCCAGAAACAACTGCATCTAAAACTATTTAAGACACAAAACCAAAAACCAGTTTGTGTATACTTCCATTACTTTAGGTTGCTTAAGAATGTTTAATATGGCTCACATACAGGAAGGAAGAAGTCGCAGGGAAAACTGAACTATCCCAGCGCATCAGAAGAAAGAAGTCTGATTCACTTTAGGTATTTCTTTAAGGGTAACCAGAATAGCTGTTTACACCTGTTTGGTAACTTACCCTGTGGTGCTCCTAACTATCTCACTTCTCAGCAGTCTCCACTGGTCCTGATTTGTAAACAGCAACTCCAGAAACAAAACATAACACTAATGTTCTCTAATAAAGATACTTCCAAATTAATTACAGATTTTTTTTAGTGGAACATTTTTCTGCTCTGATTTATATTGCTGTACTCTGTTTAAAAGTTCACAAACTTCAAGAAGGCCTCTCGGACATGTGCCGAAATGCTTCAGTTTCAGCTGTCATATCTCAATATTACTGGTGAAAACTTCCCTTGCTTTTAAGCCAAGCTTTCCCTAAGGAGGTCAATCATAATTTGACAGTGCTCTTTCTTCATAGATGAAAGAAAAGCAGTGAGAGAGCTCAGCTCAAAAATTTAACAAATATTAATCACAGTTAAACTTATCACTGTTGATTAATCATACTATGTTTATGCAAAACATAATATTTGTTTTTCAGGTAATTTAAATTGTTCATCCAAATTTTCACATGCAACTTATGTCAGCAATCCAAAAGTATCTTTCTCAGGTACACAGGTTAGCAGGCATAGAAAAAGAGGCCACATATGGAAATTAACTATAATGTGGGAACAAACATTATGGGATGGCTTAGCTATATTGGAATTCCCAGCTTTTGAATCTACAAAGAATTAACTTTCAGAGCTACACTATCCAGCAAATCCAGTGCACAAGCAGCTATGCTTTTACTAACACGTCACAACTGACAATGTGCACACTGCAGTCTTCAGGGCGGTCTTTTTAACTAACTGCTTAAAGCACAGGAGACATCCTCTAGCTGCAGCACCGGGAGACAGGAAACCGGGAACAATAACATTCCGACACTAACTTCCTCTCAGAAGGGTTTCCCTTAATCACTGGTGCCCCAACACATATCTACCTCAAGCATCCAACATTTCCCCTTGCAAGGCTTACCCCCACCGTGCAAGGGGTATATAGCTTCAACAGACGTGTTCACCTCAGATGAAGCTTTCCATGCCAGAAACCTGCCTCCCTCATGAGTTGTTCCAGGAGATTTCAGCAAAGTCATTCCCCTGAGGCTTTTTGAGAAAGAATGCCCTTTTCTGCTCATGTTGAAAAATTTTGGTGACCTTTCCCCAGAGAAGACAAGCACCCTCAGGCTGACTAGCAGGGGCATGAACCATATCCTCACGTCTCAGGGAGGGACAGCAGTGGATTCAAGCATAATGGAGACTTTTTTCCTTAGAGTATGCCTTTTGATGCCTTAATGTAAATTCCCCTATATTTGACCATATTGGGGTGGAGGGAAGAGAAACCCTCCAAATTCACATATCCTCAGTAGGAACTCTTAGCAATGGGCCTTTGCAAGGTTCAGCTCAGGCTTCACAAGGCCTTAACCCACAACTGCCATTTTCGGGTGCTGCCAGCGACATCTGGTTCAGATCTGATCCTCTGAGGCAAGAGCAGAGAAGAGATTGTTCCTGTGTCTCAGTGACTCTCTGAAAACCATACACAGTATAGAAAAGCATGATGTGCAATTTCAGGGCACAGGAGACATAAAGGCATAGTATAGAAAGATGGGAAGGATAAAAAGGGAACAAAGCTTGGTGGACACCCCTCTTAAGTTAACAGAACTTAAGAGAGCAGAAAAATTAGGAATGGGGATGAAAATATTGTCAGGCCTGCTGAGAGAACTACGGAGAGAGCTCTGGAATCAGCAGAGCTGACCATGAGAAAGATTAATACCAAAAAGCAAAAGATCATGGGGAGAAATGAGACAACGTACTGATGGGATGCAGATGGGATTTACTGAGAGAAGACTTAGGACAGAGAGGCAACGAGATCATGGGCAGGAGACTGTGCAGAGGGGAATGGGACTTATTCAAATGAGGAGACTTAAGTATAAAAGGAGGGGGCCAGGGACAAAATATCTGGAGAGGAGATAAGACGAAGACTTCAACTAGTTCAGTGGAGACAGTTTTAAAAAAAAGGTCACATTTGGAATTAAGGGGTAGAGGAATTCATTCACATAAATAAAGTCTCCCAGATTTCAGATGAAGTTCAAGATTTCTGAAGCTCAGCCTCTGTTTGCATCAAATGTATGTGAAACACACTGACAATGCACATTTTAGTCCCCTCTAGTTATTCTATAGATACCAATGACCTTTTACTCATATTATTATACTGATAGGGGTGCAGATGCAAGTATTGTAACAGTGCATTTGCATTACTCCTCCATTTCGCAAATGTAAAACACAAATGTGGATGTCTTTCTACAGTTACAAGCATTTATGCACATTATGAATGGGGGCTTCTGACTCCTGTGAACTGCAAAGGCAAAACACAGATTTATTACAACTTCAGGGACAGCATTTTACTCAGCGGAAAAAAATTCACTTAAGTAAGTGACTCTACTTAAATTTTAGGTTTATTCTAACTACATTACTACTTGAAAAAGTCAGGCTAGGTCCTGAAGAGGAAAAGGTCAGTGAGTTCTGCCCTGGCCAGTACACCTGTCAGGATGACACAAGCAGGAAGCAGAGGTATCCAGTTTCTCATCACAAACTTGCCCAAAACAAGCTTCAAGCTGCACTCATTCAAAATTGTAATTATCCTTAACAGATCATCTGATAAAACATACCAAATGGTGGAAAAGTTCACTCTATCCTTTTTGCAATGCTTGCCTGTGCAAGAATCACAGAAGCGTGCCTCAAAACAACCCTAACCCAACTGTCCTTCCAGGTCACAGGCAAAATGGCTGTACTGGCTAGAAAAGCAGTAGTTTTTTAACGCTTATCCTGGAGCAAAGGATGCAAATAGCACCTGTACGGTCTCCTCTCACTCATCCTAAGCCTGCCAAATACTTCCTGCCAGCAGTTGAAAAGAAAACTGGAAAACCTCAGCAGGTCTCCAGGATCATTTAAAAATCACATTAACCACATCCCATGAAGTCAATTTCTACTTCTGTCTACCAACTTGGCACTGTTAAGATCACCCAGATACTCAAAGGGCAACAGAAGTTATGACTTTTTACTTTATTTATTTACTTACCAATGACCTAACAGCATTAGGTCAATACAAGCATAAAAAAGGATGAAATTCTATTTTGCCCCACTCTTCCACAGTATTTTACTTCAGGCATGACAACTCCCTGTTCTAAGGATAACATAGGTTCAAAGGCCACTGTCCAAAATACTGTGCTAGGCTAACTCTTAATGAGCTGACTTTTGATATTATGACTAGCACCAGGATCCTACACGCAATTTCACATGATCCATGTTAATGGGTCATTTGTGTACAGCTAGTCCTGGAAACCAGTTCCAGGCACACTAAGGACAAGAAGGTAATCAAGAACGGTCATCAGGTATTCACCAAGGGAAAGTTGACCAGTCTGATAACCTTTTAATTATGAAATGACTGGCTTGGCAGATGAATGGAAAGCAGTGGATATTGTCTACCTTGACTTCAGGAAGGCTTTTAACTCCCTTAAGATCCTCATACACAAGCTGAAGAAGTAGGACTTGGATAAGCAGACAGTAAGTTTGACTGAGAACTGGCTGAACTGACAGGACCTGAGCGTGGTGATCACAGGCACAAAATCTAGTTGGAGGCCAGTGGCATACCCTAAGAGCTAATAGTGGGTTCCATACTGGTTTATGTATTCATTAATGAACTGGCTAATGGGAAGGAGTGTGGATATATAAAAATAAATGATCAAGAGAAATAAACAAAACCAACAACCCCGCTCCCCCACCAAAAAAAAAAAAAAAGCAAATTTGCTTTGCTTTATACCAGAAATGTAGAGAATGTAGATTCATGGATGTGAGTTTTGACACCCTCTCAGTTCCAGCCCTGAAACCTGTTTCAAAGTCTTGGAAACAACGGTGAGGACATATTCTTTTAAAGTATGTTTCTACTGCCAGCAGAGAATGTAGCATCAGCAAATTCCCTCTATTAGAGGACAAAAAGCATTAGACTAGATGTCTACTGATAGTTCTCAGATGGGGCTAGAGGGTGATTAAAATAGCACCTAGTAATTTTTTCCTTTTTGTTCTTATGCCGTCCACAATCTGACACCTCTTCAGCTTTTACCTCTTCATACGTGGATTGTGTCCCTTCTCTTTCTCCCTCCCTCTACCAAAAATACTCCACCCTGAAACAAAAAAAAACAACCCTCCTTACTACCTTTAGACTATGTACATAAGCTTCCAGAGATCCTGGTGGCCAACAAGCTGTCCATGAGCCAGCAATGTGCCCTTGTGGCCAAGAAGGCCAATGGTATCCTAGGGTGCCTCAGGAAGAGCATTGCCAGCTGGTCAAGGGATGTGATCCTGCCCCTCTACTCAGCCCTGATGAGGCCAGATCTGGAGTGCTGTGTCCAGTTCTGGGCTCCTCAACACCAGAGACATGGAACTCCTGGAGTGGGTTCAGTGGAGGGCAATGAATATGATTAGGGCACTGGGGCATCTCTCCTGCAATGAAAGGCTGGGAGAGTCGTGCCTGTTCAGCCTTGAGAAGGGTGAGAGGCAATGGGCAGACACTGATGCACAGGAAGTTCTACCTGAATATGAGGAAGGGTTACTGAGCACTGGAACAGATTGCCCAGAGAGGTTGTATAGTCTTCCTCATTAGAGGTACTCAAGAACCATCTGGACACAATCCTGTGCCATGTGCTCTAGGATGACTCTGCTTGAGCAGGGAGATTGGACCAGATGACCCCACCAGTGGCTCTGTATTGAGTGTCAGCCACAAATTTGCTAGAGAGCTCCAGTTCCAACCAATCTTGTACTTTAACTTTCCACTTCCTGGGTTTTCCCTCGTTTCCTCACATTGTCTTCCCTCTAATTATTTTCTCTCTCTCCACTTACCAATGGTTCACTTGTTTATGCTTTACTCCACCAGCTCCCACCTTCATATATCTCTTCAGTTCCCACACACTTCTTGGGCAGCAGTTGTCCTTTGACCTCTCTCCAGCTCCCCTTTTCCCATTCTCGTCCTATTTCCTAACCAGCTGCCAAATCTGACCCGTGTTTATCTAGAAAAAAAGACAAATCAAGCTGCTTCCCTTCATCTTAGTTTGGCTCAGCACCAGTTATCTGCCTGCCAAACTAAATGGCCTCAAATCACAGAGGCCCAGATAATCAAGCTCTATCAGGCTACAGCACTCCTACAGATCTCTGTGGAGTCTTCCCAACCTTCTCACAACCCCCACCCTTGCTTGGGTGAATTATTGCAGCACTGCTAAGGTAACTTATGGAGAAAGGAATCCTGAGAGACATATAAAATGGGCCCTTCTGAAGAAGTTTGCTCCCAGTCACACCTTCCTCCTCTGAAACAGAAGAATATTCTGCACAGACTGAGGCAGCTGGTTCCCCACTGTCCTCACCATCTGGGAAGCAGGTCCTTTGAAGCCCTTGGATCCTCAGCACCTACCTAAGAAAAGCTCCACTGCCAACCACTCCATGTCCCAAATAAGCTGTCTAGTTTCACACAAAGCTTTCTAGATTCATTATTAGTTGCTGCAGGAAATAGGCTTGAGCATTTCACAGGTTCACAATTCCTTCAGTTCTTCCGCAAATAAAAATGCATTTGTTTTATTTACTCTACATCTACTGTAGTGATCCTTGAAGTATTTTCTAGAAAGCGTTTATTGGTATTCCTGCTTGTAGTTGGAAAATCTGTTACAAGATATTAATTCTAGTTTTCAGTTTCTCAAGTTGTACAGTTTACAGCATAGGAAGATGAGTGAGGGCTAAGGTTTCCAAAACCATGGAAATCAAGCCGAGTGAGTGGTTACTATGCACAGAAGCTGACTTGGTTCTGCAGCATCTGACAACCTTAAACACTCCAAAATGAAACTCAAGAAACAGTTGAATGTAGTGAAACAGCATCAGCTACGGAAACCGAGGAAGTCTTGCAGAAAAAGCAATCTTTCTGAGAACCTTGAAGGGGTGGGGTACTGGTGTTTAATCACAATGCACATTTGAGTTATCAAAGCCTTCACATTTTTCCCCTGCTATTGGGGGACCAGGCAGGTTAGAGCTGCAGGTGGGGAGAGTGACTCCAGCTGGCTGATATTTCCTGTCTCAGATGACCTCATACACCTGCCTGGAGCTCTAGGTTCTACCAACAGCACGCTAAGCACGAGCCTCCCAAGAAACCCGTCTTTGTGGGTTAAGCATGTAGGCTACAAACAATAGCCAAGGGACTCAATTGCCATCTTCAAAAATGCAAAATAGAATTATGCTGATGACACAGATACAAGTACAGAGTGAAAAGAACAATCCACAGAAGGACTCATCCATATTTTTCCCTGTACTAGAAAGAGGAAATGAAAGGTACTGGTAGGCTAGGGATTGGACAAAAACTTTACTGCTGCTAATAAATGCTACGCCCATCCTGTACTAGAAAGAGGAAATGAAAGGTACTGGTAGGCTAGGGATTGGACAAAAACTTTACTGCTGCTAATAAATGCTACGCCCATCCTGTACTAGAAAGAGGAAATGAAAGGTACTGGTAGGCTAGGGATTGGACAAAAACTTTACTGCTGCTAATAAATGCTACACCCATTCAGAATAAGTATTAAAGAAAACATAATTCTTTTGTATTACAGCCAAACAACAGTATTTGTCAGCAAATACATATGCCATATTCAATACTACAGGCAAAGGACAGAAAGAGAACAGACCGCAGCTGTGAGCTGTATGAAAGGGACAGGGGAAAAGACAGGAAAGAACTTGCAGGACTAGGACTTGGGGAGAGCCAGGAAAAATCAGTAAGTAAGACCCTTCAGATAAAGCATACAAAGAGGCAGTTAAAGCTGTATGCTGTTTGCTTCTTGCTATGCATTCTAGGACAAAGAGCAATCTAATGGTTTTTTTTGTAAATATAAAAAAAGTTTTGTTACTGCAAAGAGTTTATCACTCCTTATTCACTACTGCTGCCAGCTGTAGGATGGTTTTTTCCTGTTATTTCTTCATGAACACATAGTAACAGCTTAGATTTATCTAATGAAATAAAAACTAGAAATGCAGTAGAACAACTATGTTACACTAATTTATAAAGACCAGCAAATTCCAGTTCCATTGTCAGGTCCATCTGTCCCACTGTGAAATCAAACAATGTAAAAAATGGCATTATGGAACAGTTAATACCATCTTAAACAAGCCCCCTACCTTGACAATGCTTTTCAGATCCTGCACATACATCCTCTCTGTCTCCAGAATCTCTTGGACGACTCTGTCTACGTAGAGGAGCTTCGGACTGGTGGGCTCTGTGACCAGGGACATCGCACAGTTTTTGCTTGCTCCTTTTGGTTCTGCTTTCCTTGGCATGCTTGGCCTTTTCTCAAGGCTTCCCTCAGGATTGTCTTGCTCCACAGCAGAGTTTTTGCGTGTCTTGTTGCTGGAAAATTGCCTGGCTGGGATCAATTCTAGCTTGATGGCACCTGTTTCTTTATCCTGGTTAAACAAACCCAAGTGGCTGTTTGAAACCAAGGTCATTCTGCTTCCAAAGGAGCAGTGGCTGTCCCTGGAGGATGCAGAGGATGAAGTGGAACTAAAGCTTACAGGACGATCACTGTCTGACAGGTCCATGGTGTTTTTTTCACAGTAGCGGAAAGATCTGCTCTCCTTGTGCAAATCTTCCCCCTTTTTCTTGGAGCCAAGGGCCTCTGTCACAGCTGGTACAACATCAAGAGGTAAGTGGAAGTCATCTAAACAAACAAACAGAAGAAGTGGATTTATTGTTGCTGCTCCGTGTAACATGAAAGTTGACAGCAGATACTTTTAAAGCTTTTTCCATAGAAAGCTGCCAAAACACTATTTAAACCAAAAGACAACCAGAACAACGTGGTTTGGGGCTCACTGTGACTCTACTGCTTTTTAGTTTGTGGGGATCCCCCAATGAGGGCTACAACACCACATTCCTCCTGCTTACACATCTGTCTCTGGCACATCCTTCTTCTGCCAGTTGCTATCCACTGCTCAGGCTTGGCACAGGAGAGAAATAGAACTCATAAGGTTTTCCCTAAGGTTAAAAAAGACCCCCACAACTTTACTAGGAGCAGTCCCTGCTATCTCCCAGCTGAGCACTGATCCTGGTTTGGAGGTTTGGAAACCTCAAGAACATACAGCGATATCCGAAAGTGTGTTTCATTTTGAATCCTGTAAAGCCAACAGTCTTAAAAAAACTAAAAGCAGTTATCAATTACCAGCTCTGTGGTTTGTACAAAAATACTAAAAGCAGAATGACTTCCCAATGAAAATAATGTAGTTTCTGAAGAAAGAGTCCCCACAGGAAAGCGTGCTGCCAAATAATTCCGTTTTCTACTGGGAAAATAAGTAATTCTAAAACTGTTCTGCTCAAGCCAGAATATTACCCCCTGCTGAACTGACCCAAAGCTGTTTTTCAGATCAGTGCAACAACAAAATAAGATGTCTGTCTTCCTGTTGGCATTTCAATTCTGCTTTAGTTTCCTTGCCAAAATGCCCTGCAGGACATTGTCCATGATGCAATGCAGATTTGTCTCTGGCCAAGTTGTGTGTGATGCAGCATGAGAATCTGCAAAAGTAGCTGCAGGTAAATTCAATGCTTCAAAGCTTTGTTTCAGTAAGAAGTGCCCTCCCAAAAAAAAATCTTGCCACAAACTCATGGAATTTCATAATGTCTGTCCTGTGAAAAAGGGAAACTTGTGACAATTTAGGAAGAAAAGCAATACTGAAGCTACCCACAGAGCAGTAGCTTAGTCCTTATTTTAGGCCAGTGACAACTTTTCAAAAATTCATACTAGTAATTACAGCTCTTGACAACAGTTTCAGTAAAGAAACCATAAAGCTGCAAATCAAACCCGCCCAACCTTTAAGGTGGCCCTTCTTGAACTGAGGCAGACTTGCTATGCAGTCACAAGCAGAAACCTCCCGGACACACGGCTCGTGCAGCTGTCAGAGCAGGGGGAGAATTTCGTTCAAAGCTGAAAGCAACTCTCCCATTTTTCAAAATAAATCCAAAGCAAACAGAAATAAAATCCCAGAGAAGAATATTTTGATTTATTTGGCCTATCTCAAATGCCTAAGATTTCATTTATATGCGAGCAATTACTAGTGCCATTTCAGTGATGATGCTGTTAGATTTCTATTAAGGAGAAGTATTGCCTTCAAGGTGATGCATGGAATTAACACTGAGAGAAATTTGCTCATTACACATGTTAGAAATTGGCCATTAGATTAAAAACATGGGTTAGAAATTGGCCATTGGATTAAAAACCTAATTCGGCAGGTCTGTACCTCTGGTTTTACCTTGTAGTCTGAAAATCTATAGCCTTTCTCTGTGTCGAGTTCTTCTAGTTTTGAAGCATAGAAGCATATTTTCTTACCCTTTTTGAATAAATCACATCAAGTATCAATTCCGAAATAATATATAAAGCAATAAAATTGGGGAAAAAATTAAAACAGAAAAATGCAGTGAAATTCTCTTGTTTCCATGTGGGTACAGAAAGTGATGTGTGCCTTCCTATTACTTGTGATAAGAAAGTATACATTTTTGATAAGAAATAATGTATTTTTGTTATCAGCTTTGGATCATTTTTCACATTCAAGTTAGAAAGCACAACACTGCTGAATGAAAAATGCCCCCCTTGAAAAATGCACAGGATAAACAAGATAACAGGGGCACACTTCCGCTAACTTACTCCAAGGTATTTTACTAAAATTACATGACAAAGAAACACCTCATTAGACACATTTAGGAGGTAAAGAAAGGATTCCTGCGAAATTCCACTCTCCCACATTCTTTTCTTCCTGTTTCACTGGCATGTGGTCTGCCTCTCAGATAATAACCCAAAGGCATTACTATATAGTATTTGCTTTGCAAACATTTTCATTAATAATAAATAGAAACAAAACACAGTTCATGTCAATGACACCGGAGTCAGAAAAAATGCTAAAAGTAGTTTTACACAGGACATACTTGTAGCCAGAAGCATTGGGAGATCTTAACACATCTTAGAAAACTAAAGCAAATCCACTTATTTTCCTGTTTAATGACACTGTCATTGCTTATTAAAAAGGCCAAGGATTCGCTGTAATAGTTAGAATGTGCTTGCTCTTTAACATCTGTATTCCCAGTGATTTTGGCAAATCCCAGGCACCTGCAAGGCATGGCTAATTAATTACATACAACATGGCTGACTCAAGTGCCTCCATTTTTTATACAAATTGCTATTCCTGTGTGCTTCTATATATATTACACCAAACTAAGTATTTGCTACTTGGTCTGTTTTGTCATCAAAGCCGCATCCTGACTATTAACCTCAGAAGTTACTTTTTATTTCACTTTTATTCCTTTCCCAGCAGGATGTAAATTGCCATGTGGCTTTTCTGTGGAGAGAGTTTTTGTTACAATTTTGTCCATTACGTCTCCAACCAGTAAAATATGTTTCTCAGGGTGCACGGATGGCACAGAAGCCCAGTGTTCCTGCAGAGCAGCAGGTAGGCACCTAGGCAGCTGGCATACCTGGAAGAAAGGCAAGGCACAGTGGACAGGGCATTTCAGCATGGCACTGAACCAGGAAGCAGCTCCCTTTCCTCGGCTGGCAAGTCCTCTACCAAACACCCTGCTCATGGAAATCCGGGCTTGGGGACACACCCTGGTTCTGCCCAGCTCTCAGTTCCTGCCTCAGGTAGCTGTGACAAACCTATATCCCTTCTCAATAACACAGGATCTGTAAATCTTCCAAGGCTTCACAAGTTTGTCTTCAGAAACCCGCTTGAGCATTGTACTTGGCACTGGTGAGGCCCCACGTCAAATCCTGTGTTCAGTTTTGGGCTTCTCACTGAAAGAAAGACACTGAGGTGCTGGAGTGTGTCCAGAGATGGGCAGTGGAGCTGGGGAAGGGTCTGGAGTACGAGTCTTAGGAGGAGCATCTGAAGGAGCTGAGGGTATTTAGTTTGGACAAAAGAAGGGTCAGGGGAGACCTTATTGCTCTCTATAACTGCCTCAAAGGAGGTTGTAGCCAGCTGGAGGTTGGCCTCTTCTCCCAAATAACTAATGATAGGATAAGAGGAAACAGCCTCAAGTTGCAGCAGGGGAGGTTTAGATTGGATATTAGGAAACATTTCTTTACAAAAAGGGCTGTTAAAACGGTGGAAGAAGCAACTCAGGGAAATGGTGGAGTCACCATCCCTGGAGGTATTTAAAAGATGTGTAGATGTGGCACTTGGCGACATGGTTTAGTGGTGGACTTGGCATAATCATCGGGTTAACAGTTGGACTTGATCATCTTAGAAAACGTAGGTAGGAAAATAACCTCTACAACTACCCCTGCTGTTAAGATTAGGAAAAGAGTTTTTAGATAATTTCTGCAGTCACAAGTGCATCAGGACAGGCAGCAGTTGAATGGAGTTCACTGCCACAGCCGCATGCCCATCCTCTTTTCTCTTGTCAGGGTCAGGGTCTGTATTTGGCTTTTCAGAACTCTGAAGAGTAGTTTTACTCTGCAGTTGTACCACAAAGTAACTTCACTCTTGCACTAGCTACCTAAGGTCTGTAGCAAATGCCTGGTGAGAAATTCACAAATGAATTAATGAGAATGAAGAGAGAGTAAACAGCCTCCCCCAGGATTGCTCTCTATGAATTATAACTGACCCAGTGCCTTTGCAAACCCTGTAACCTCTCACAAATTTCTGTATTTCATACAAACTTACTATAGAAAGCAAGTAATTCATCCCATACTCTGTGGGATTGATTTACAGGCTCACTCCACCCCATTCCCCAGTTTTAGCAGCAGCACCAGCGGGTAGGTGCATTCATCAAAACGCAGGCTGCAAACACAGTGTGAAATCATAGGTACCCCCAGAGCCTGTGGAGGCACACGCTCTGAGACAGTCTTGTATACCCTGACCCATGTCTGGCCTGGTTCACTGCTTTTTTTGTTAGGCTTTCTTTTGGTTACTGAACCTTTTCAAGGATGAATCAAAATAATATTAAGAACTTTTGTCAGTTGTCAATAATGGTATTTAACTCAGTCTGGGAAAAAAAAAAAGAAATCTTCAATTTGCATACTTTGATTAAGGAGTAACAGTAATTACTTGTTAGTTCAGCACTGAAAGGAGTATAATTACTACTTGTCCCTACTCACAAGGAAACACGCTCCCCAAACAAGGTCATTTTTTGTTTGTGCCTTCACATTAATTCAGTTACTCTCTCCCCCTTCCCAGCCCCTGCAAAGGTCCCTGCTCCTGTGTCACACACACACACTGGCATGGCACGACCCCAGAGCGCTCCCAGCAAGAACAATGACACGTCCCTACTCCACAGACATGCAAGGGCAAGAAATACTACTGTTTCCTCCCAACAGGCAGCTCTAATATTAGTTACAAGACTGAAGGCACATGCAAAACAACCATCTTGGCATGTCTCGGGTTTTCACTGCGCAGTCATAAACAAGTTCTCACCAAAAATGCATAACCTTCTTCTACCACTTGCTTTTCTTTAACAAAAACCTCCTTCCTGTAATTATATTCATAGTAATGAGAAATGGTTTTCCATTGTCTCTGCAGCTTTGGTTATGCTAGAACATTAGCATACAATGAGAGATAAAGTGCTTTGTCTTTAAATATAAAACTGACTTAAAGATTCCCAGTCCTATCCAAATATAGGTCTTTATTCCTCCAAGTTGTTTATTGCAGTATGTCATGAAATTTTATGACATACTGCACAACTAAAAACTCAAAAGTCAATTTATATTCATGATTAGCATTGTTGCTGCTTTTCTCCCGGCAAGAAAAAGAGCACCTCAGGTGTTATCTACAAAGTCAACATTACCAGAAATTACAGTCTTCACATCCTCTGGAGTTTAGCTACAAAAAAGTGATGAGACTACAAGAAATATCTTTCCTGTTTTTTCCCTGAGATATATTCATATTTCAAATAAAGCATTCATACTGTGGATACAATTAAGCAAACTAGTTTAGAAAAATGTCTTCATTCAGTATCAAATTCAAAATGCAACACTGGAATTGGGAAACCAAAATGCTCTACAGCTTCCTGACTAAGAAAGATTAAAATCCATCCACTACTAATCCCGAATGATCTTAAATACACTCCCTGTATCTTCTGCTCTGAATACTGCCCAAGTGAAGGTCAGCAGATTTTTAATGACTAAATTTTGTACATGAACACATATCAGTTCTAAAACTAACACCCTCTGTGAACAATATCACACTAGAGAGCTACAATATTTGCAGGATTAGATCTCTAGTCTGGACTGTCACAAACGATACTCTGCCAAGTATTTTAACTGAACTTTGAGGAACAGAAATCCCATTTATTAGAAATCTCACAACAAGGGAAAAGAGTCACCAACTAATGCACTTCTATCAGTCCAGTTACTGTGCCCCCACCCCCACTCCCTGCAGTATTTAAAGCAGAATAGCCTCTGTCACAACCAAGCACGCTAATACCCGAGAACATTATTGCAAGGGAAAATCTTCTGCGACAGTATCTCACCACTGAGGAATGTCTCTGGCTCCTCGCACCCGGGCTGAACAAGTCCTCTCTATTTTTCAATCCTCTCCGAAGAGCCCACGACCTACCTGTGTGGCAGAGGAGAGGCGCGGGCTCTGACTTCAGCTGTTCCCGAATTAGCTCATTGGGCACTCAGGTAAAATGAGAAGCTCTTACTAGTCTGTACAGCTCCTCCGCCAGAAATATTGCATGAGTCAGCTTTTATCTATCAAAACCCTAAACACAAAGGCTTTACAGAAACCTGATTCACAACTTTCTCATCGCCTTTTTCCCAGCGCATCGACAGTCTTCGGCATCACTACAAGCTTTAAATGACATATGACATCATGCAATTCAGGGACAGGACAATGGGCATCACCGTGGGTAACTTTAAAATGCACACTTCACTGAGCAACACCCACTAACTTCCATTTTTCCAGGCACAACACTGAGCAAACATCAAATAGAACCCCCACTTCCACAGCATTTGTTATGCTTTGCTTCTTGATTTGTCGACAATATTGATAAGCATGTAAAGCAAACAAATCACTTGCCGGTATTGTGAAATTTCTGTGTTTATGTTAGAAACTTCCATGAACTTGCAATATAATAGGATGATCCTGGGAAAAAGAATCATTCTGATTCTTATTCTGCTGTAACATAAACAGGAACAGGCTTTTGCAGAGTGCTTGCAAAGCTTCAGTGGTTTGGAGTTTTTTTAAGGGCAAGTGAAATTAATTTCAGAAGAAAATGTGATAACCAAACCATCAAGTGTTCTGTGCTAACCACAATGAAGACAAGTAAAAGGAAAAAAAAAAAGAAAGAAAGAAGAGGAGACAGTGAGAGAAGAAGCAGAAGAAAAGAAAAGATGAAAAACAGAAAAGGAGAAAAACGGATATAGGCTGGTGCTAACCCGTGAGAAAGCTGACATCTCCTTTGCCTGCGAAGGGGGTGGTGGCATTTCCATCTTGGAGCTGGGAGGCAAAAGAAGTCAGAAGAGTTCCCAGCTTCTGGCACCACTTTCCAGGCATCCTCTCACAGCTGCATGCTCAAACCTAGCCCTCAAAGAGGCATTCTATCTTTAAAATTACACTTGAAATTCACTACCTCTGTCCTTGTACATGACATGGTCTCAGCTTCATTCAGAGTATTCCTAAAGAGCACAGTCCTTGAACAACGTCTTTCAGCAGGAAACTGGAGGTAGAAAAGGAAGCAAAGACAGCCTTGAGACCATTGGCAAAGCTGTGAAACACTTTGATCTCAACGTCAGGGCTCTTGGGGTGAAAGTCCCTTTTACCCAGGCAAAGGATCAGTTGTTTACAGCCTGCCACGCTGACACATCACAGATCACTGAGATGTGCTCTCTCGTGTATTCTCTGGATTCTCCTGCAGCTTCTGGGGATTTTTTTAATACTTACATATTTACATTAAAAGATATTTTTGCAAGATCTGTGCGAAGTACTTTAGAGAGAGCTACCACATATCTGTAAGTCCTGGACACACTCAAAGGTACAGAATGGCCAATACTGGCCCCAAAGTTCTCAGTACACACACAGTGCAGCACCCAGGTACTCAAATCACTTGAATATGGCAAATCTACCATATTCAAACAAACCATAGCATTTGCTATGCTCCACATGCACACGCATTTCTGCCAGGAGCTAATGATTCACTCCTCTGGACTTCTGCTTCCTCACACCTTGTGCTCACCTTGCCTACAAAGCTTTTATCTCCTCCAAGTCAGGTTTTAACTAATTCCTGGACAGACTTGTAGAGCATCAAGCAGACCTAGGGCACTGCTTGGTCAATTCTGTGAAGTCCTAAGACATATAAGTAATATCTGCAGCTTCATCATTTAGTGGTGACAAAGGGCTTGAACTCTGACGACTCAGTGACAGAAAGCGTCCCACATCTGTTTCAGCTGGCTGGGTAAAAACAGGGGCTGCAGCACTGCAGTGTGAGCTTCAGCCACTGGTCTGGACTGGCACAGGGAGCTCTCATGAGCATTCCTGTGGGTGGAGGGAAGAGGGAAACAGCTGAGATCCTTACTTTGCTCTGTCTTGCTCTTTCATCTCTGCACACCCACACCTGACCTTAGCTCCCTTCCATCCGCATCTATAAGTCAGCAGAAGTTTCCCCCACACGTAAGAATTTCCTCAAGAACAACCCCTCAAACCTCCATCACTTTAAACATGCACAGCACTGAGAGCTGTCAGGGCAGAAGACTGGAAACCAAAAAGCCTCCTGTTTTACCAATGTGCATCACAAACGAAGCAGTACACAGTTGCGCCAGAAAAGCAATAGGTTGGCCCCACTTCTCATTTTCTGGTATTTATTTAATGCATTTTGTTTATCTGCATTATATTTTGGGAGCTGCATATCTTTCTCTGCCCCATCTCCTGCTTCCTTCTATTGTATGTACAGTGGCATAAGACCACATTTTTAGTGTATCAGGATTAAGATTTGAGAAGGGTGACCTGTTTTTTATTTTGGAACAAGGCTTTGATTTTTCTAAACTTGAACAATAAGCAAAGTTTACAGAGGTTAAGAACGATGTTATTCTATAGTTCCCAGCTGGCTAAGGATTTACTGAAAAAGTAAGCTATCCTCAGCAAGATTTTTAAAAATCATCCATAACACAACCACAAGGTACATTCAGGCTAAAGGACACAGTGACATCTTCCCTGGAAGTGCAATGTAATGTATTAATAACTCTCTGCAATGCAGTAGCTATTTAATCTGTACACAGTACTGCAGAGACACCTAACAAAAGGAACAAGCCATCACATGCTGCTGATATACTGCAACACAAACTGAGCATATGGATCCAATCCTCCATTTACAGGCCTTTTAAAAGAATTGTTTTCCATTTCCTTGTGAATTTTGAAGGTTTGCTTCTCTCCTCTTTAAAAAGAATATTAAAAAGGCACAGTTCATTTCTTTTCTAAATCACAGCAAATGAAAATACAGCGAAGACTTGTAGATATGATTGCATAGGGAGGTATAATACCCTAGATGATAAGGAGGAGTAATACCCTAGTCGACAAGCAATCAAAGCTTTTACATCCTTTTCTTCTCTGCCCGTACTGGCATTTAGTGAAGAAGTGTAAAAAGTTAGTGTTCAACATGATGCTGCTTGAATGTTTTAGTACTTTTACACTCAAACTGTTGTGCCAGAATGAAAATCCACGTGCAACCTTCCTTGCGCCCAGCACCACACAGGATCAGGCCCTGCTGCTGGCACATTACTAGTGACTTTCCATGCTACACTATATCCCTGTAACAGTGCTTGGACATCAGGTCTGGTTTCTACTTCTTCCTGGACTAATCTGCTGCTCTGAGCAAATGTCCTGTCAGGCCAACATGTAACGCACTACTGTCTTCAACTTCATCTAAGCAGCCTAAAGCTGCTGCTGATGTTGACAACTTTTCAAAGCCCACTGCTGCATGAGCACACAGGAGGTCTTGGCTAGGCAGCCAATATTGCACACAATATTTGTTGCTTTACCACGAACATTGGGAGGTCTTTAAGACTAAAAAATGTTAACTGTCTCCCACTTGAAAGCAGGTAGAATAAACTTTAGAGAGCAAGACGCAGTTTCAGAAGAAGAAAATGTAGCATCTATGAATCATTCTTGCTAGTTCCAATGAAAAACTTAATTGTGTTAAAGAAGACATCCTTTTACAACTCATCCCTTTCAATTTCAATTCAATTTCAATATAACTTGTAACTACAGTATCTGGAACAAACAGATTAGTTCTTTTAAAGTCATTTTAACAGTCTGTTGTTTGCTTCTGCCACCAAATTCTCTGTTGACTTACAAATCTTTCCAGTGAAAATCCTGCATGAAGCAAAACATTTTGTAAAAGCCAGTTCTCTGATATAGCTCATGATGTCAGATGCCAAATAGAAGTAAGTTTCAGAAGCTTTAAATAATTGATGTTTTTCTTTAAATACAGCTAAGTGATCTCTCCCATTTGGTTTCGAACTAAAGCCACTTACTGGAACCTCCTCTGCATCTCAGGAAGTTTAGCAACCAGAATTTTGAAACAGAACAGAAACAGTAACAGCAGGCTTCTCCTAACAGATGTTCACATTTACAATAAAATGAAAACTTTCTTCTGTGTTTCCTCTCTTGAATAAAAATATAAGTTGCAGAAAGTAGTATTCATGTTTACGTCTTGGGAAGAAGAATCCTTAAGTTCTACACAGGTCAGAACTAAGACATATTGGTGGTCAGGCTGCACCACAGACTGGCTCTGGCATTTCAAGTCAGTTGTTTTCTTATGCTCACCCTCCTAAAAGGGAACATTAGGTCTTATTTTTAAGGTGGCATTACAACAGTAAGCTAACAGCTCTTTCAAAATCCCAGTTCAATAGGAACATATGCAATGACAGTTAAAGGACTCTGGTTTTATATATGACTGTGGCAGATTTTTACAAAATACAATAATCAGTATTTGGACATCTCACAAACCTTTAAATGAAAATAAATAAAAAGAAACCAAACAGATGTTCATGTTCAAAGGAGTTTAACATACACAATGTCTTCTAGTTGTATTGCTTCTACAGCTAAGTATGGAATTTTACATAAATAAGATCAAGAAGACTAAGACTGCCAAATGGCAGCAAAATAACTGGTCACAGCAGAAAAATCAAAGGTGTCTTGTTGCTGCCACAAACAACAGATCCTTAAAAATGCAGCCACCCCAAATCTTCATTTTTTATTTTCTACTGATGACGCTATCACATCAGGACTGCCATTTACCTTGATTTGGTCTTTCCAAATTCCCCCTTGGAGCATGGGGAGAACATCTGTACTTTTAAAGTACAGGCATCATGTTTTACGCCTTTCCTCTCAATGTCCTTGCCTGTTGCAGTACAGAGAAAATACAGTGCCACATGAAAATGAAACTTCCCTTCCTTGTCATTCCCTTCCCTGTCTTGTCAGCTTTTCAGGCATGTCTATGAAAGCCGCTCCAATAGATCCACGTTTGTAATGAAGAAATGTCTTTGCAATGCTTTCAGAGTTGTTTAAGGCCCTTCTACAGCACCTACAATACTTCCTACTACTTCTTTGCTGTTATTTCATGAAGACAAACCATTGAGAGCAAAATTCTTATCCCAACAAGCAATACTTTCCTTAGAGTTTTTGTATGCAAGAAGCAAAGCATGAATTGAGATTGGTAACTCTGCAATGTCAGTGTACAGAGCAGTGCAGCCTCCGCACCCATATGCAGATGGTGGTGATGCCTGCAACATTTATTGACACATCAGAATTCAAGATTAACAGTGACAACAATCACACTTCAGAAGCCACAGGGCAAGAAGCAAACAGATTAGAGGCCTAGAGTTGGTTACAGAGAACATTTGGTGCATAATTCACAGCAACTGACTTCCTGAGTCATAAGCCTTTCTCTGTGTTTTCTTATCAGAGCAATAAAAAGCTTAATTTGAACCAGACAGTCATTTTATTAAAGCTATATATATTGCAGAGTCCCTGTGCCTTCTTTACCAACAGCTTCAGAAAAATAATCCTATAGACTTAAAAGTATTAAAATTCTCTAACATTTCTATTCGGAGGTATATTAATTGAATTTTATACACATGTAACATCATGCAAAGAAAGTTAGTAGAAATGGGGATCTTCAGATTTCTTCTGACCATAGGATTTATTATGCAATTTTTTGTTAATCTGGAAGAAAAAAAAACCTGACAAATGCAAACAAGAGAGGGGCATGAAGCTTCTTAGAAATGTACGACTTTGTGGTTCACAGCAAGGCAGCTTAAATTTAAAACATTAATGAAAAGACATCAGATAAGAACTGTCTGCTACCATCCTTCTGCTTTTCTGACTCTTATAGTCAGTACCATTTTACTTCTCTTTTGCAGCCTTCAAGCGTTCCTATATTGGCCAGTTTTCAGAGTTCTTGTTAACTACAATAAACAACATCTAAACCCATTGGTATTCAGTAAACAACTCAGATGAATCTTCTCAGTGTTTAGATCAGCTACAGGGAAAACAGAAACTTAGACTCCTATTTAAATCCAGTTACTACAGCTGAAATTGTTATTTTTCTCAGATTTTTTCCTTTGCACTTTATCTTTCTTCCAGATATCGACATTCAGTCCCACCATTTTCCTTGTTTGGGTTTTCCACTTGCTTGTTTTCTATGAGAAAGAAGTAGCAAATCCTTCCTTTTAAAATATTAGAGCTAGAATCCAAATCAAATTCTCAAATCCAAAACACAGCCTGGACTTGGAGAAACTTGGCCACAAAGGCCAATTCTGTGGTCTAAAACAAGTGAAGGTGGAGGCTGAGGAGGAGAGGATGTATTAACTCTGTGGCGGAACTGCAGGGTTTTCCCAACAAGCCATACTAGAAAACGATTCTTTTTGTTGTTCCTGTTTATAGAGAGAACATCAAAGCTTTCTCAACTCTGTACCCTACACACATGGGAACTCACAAGGTAATTCACTTAAGAGCCATTCTCATGACTTATCTAGAGTCTCATTTTATTTAAAAAACACCCAAACCCCCACACAGTTAAACATTTATTTTCTTCCAAAACCTGTGATCAAATGTAGACCATTAAGCTGTAAATCCTCAATGAAGTAACTTGTTACATCCATACTTTTCCTTAAATTCAAATGTTGCCTTCTAACTTCCCTCAAGGAAAGTTTTAACTTAACCTTCAACCATGAAACCCATCATGAGGGGAAAAAAATCCTTTCCCTCTCTCTCGTCCTCTCCCACAGGCACACTGAGCGGTAGATCCCTGCAGGGGACTCTCCACATCCAAGCACGAAGGTGGTAGAGCAGAGGAGCCGTGAGCAATGGCCAACCGCCCCCAGGTTTCTCCCAGCGCTCTGACAAGGAGGCTACAAGCTGAAAATCAGTTTCCATCGGTCTGCCCTGACATCCCGAGCACTGCGAGACTTTTCACAGCCGAACAATGCTGCGCATTCACTATTGAGCTCCGAGGCGCAGAGACACACCGAGAGGCCACTACATTGGTATTATTCCACGGCCTTCAGCCTGTTACCACAGCTATTAGCTGGCGTGCTCACTTTTCAAATCCTCATCTCTTTGGAAACCCTGACTACCATTATTTTATTACAAAGAGGCACATGTTAAAAGAAGTTTAGCTGGGCAATTCCCTACTCTTCCCCCTTTGGAATTACCTATAATGTATGACTCACGTAGGCAGAATTTCATTAAGAAGCATTCACTTTTACATTTATATAGAAATTCTGTCACTATTGAAGTGTTCACTTGACAAAGATTTTGACAAAAGATCTGTGAAGTTTTTGTAATTAAATCAGTAAGACAATGCAAACAGATGACCAGCCATAACAATTTAGTAAGATGATGAAATCATTTGGAAGCTGATTCAGTTCAAGTAACTTTATTCAATAAAAGAAAAGGATGGTGGGTTTACTCCATTTTTTCTTCTTTTGCATTAATTTCTAAATACAGCCATGGATGAAATCAGCTATACTTATTTCTGTATCCAAAAGCATTTATCTCTCAATACCACAGGCCATAAGAATGGCTATATTCTTCACCAGTCCAGGTAGCATAAAGTCCCTTTTGCAATTGATCAGCATCACTTAACAGAGCATCAAAAGATACTAAAATTTCCACTTCAATGATTTTTCAGTTAATACATGCTCTTTACAATGTATAACTAACGGACTTGAAACACTTCAAACCTTTAAACTATGCACAGACCCTGCCAATTATAAATTCATTGCAAAATATTTTGAAGGTTAGAAAAACAATCTGGAAGAAACATTCCCCTCCTGATGAAATTACAGCAAAGTTCTTTGAAAATAATGACAAAGGCATCTTGCACTGCAGGCCTGAACACTTCATAGCAAGAATAGTCAAACTGACTGTGGTCATATTGCTGCCTTTTGCATGGCAATTGTTATAGCTAATCTTGACTCAGAAAAATGAAAAAACAAAAACTGAAGAGTGCCACAGCTAAACTATGACATGAGTGTGTACATTGATGGAGAGGAGAGAAGCTGCCAGCGAATCACCATGGGTAAGGGATCTTCAATGGCAAAATTACCAGAGACTGGTAAAAAGCATCTCCCAACAAGCACGGCACAGTTTCACTGAAATTATCAAAAAGAGGCTTCAATATCCGTAATCCCCTTTGCCCTTTAAGGTGTAATATTATAAAGTCATTTTTAGGATTCAATGAGCAGCACTGACAAACTGTTTCTATAAGTATCTACTAGAGAATTGTACAAAATCTAACCCAGTTTGATCACTACACTTAACATAAATTGATATATGTTAGATACGTGATTTATTTAGAACTCATTAATGCCCAGGGAAAAACGGATTTTCTGTGTTACAAGAATATTCAAGAAAAAATTCTGATACAGCTGATAATACATTGATAATACTTTTGTGTCTGCCAATAACTCTACAATGGAAGAATACTGCAGAGGGAGAAATGTCAGAGGATGAAAGCCTAGGAAAGCAAGAACGGAACGTCTAGCCACTCAATACTCTCAACCAGTCACCACTGCCAATTTATAAGATTCTGAGCTGTGGTCTTCCATTTTATTGATTTTCTTAGCAGTCACACTAACATTGACATATGGGGATGGGGTCAAAATAAGTATCATAGGGATTTGCCAGATTTGTTAGTGGAGGGACCATGAGGTTTTTTCATTACCAAGTTCTATTTACTGTGAAAAAGATAGTTCAAACTCCAAGCCTCACTATGTCAGCACTATCTCTCACATCCAAAGGTGGCAAGAAGCATATTTAAGATAAAAGACCTGATAATCACCATTAGCAAACAGGAAAACAATTATGCAGTATGCACCGAGTGTGTTATACTGGAGCCCACCATTTTCCCCCCCGGTATTGACATTCCTTTCTCTGATGTTTGCTTTTCTCTTTTCAGACTATCACAGTTGGTTTAGGAACATATCGCTGATACCAGTGGTTCTGCTTTGAGCCTGTAGTATTACTCTGCACATAGTGCTGTAGCTAGGAACCCCTCCTTAGCACTCCCACTTGTCCCTTTCATTTATCCCCTTTGTTACAGAGACGAATGGGTGTAGGCAGTGACAGCTTATACTTTGTACAAATAAATGTAATTCACTATGCAACTCCACATTCTCATCTGAAATAGATTCATTTTAAGGAGGGGGAAAAAAAAACAAAAACAAAAAGAAAGAAAAGAAAAGAAAAAACCTTCAAACTTGCCAAAGCAGTACAGAAGGGACGTGCATGCAGCATGTCAAGGTTTTCAAATTTCCAAAGTGCTTAGCCATGGACTTTCTCCATGTGAGTTTTAAAGAAACATTTATTGTATTTAAATCAGAAGCTAAAATAACCACCCTACTAAAACAGGAAAAAAAAATCATACTTTTCATTAGTAATTAGTTATCAGTAGCCCATGAGAATAATGTTTTACGGACTTAAAAGACAAGCTGGTTTTGTCTGCATAACCCAGAGGTGATGCTGCAGTGTCTGCCCTCAGCCCTGTGCAAAAAGACAGCTGGCTCTCTACCACAGATGCCCAGTCTCACAGGCAACAGAAGCCTGAGCTAGGGCATCTGTAGGGTCCAGAACAAGATTATACACATTCTGATACTTTTGCTGCTGTAGATAGGCCCTTAACTGCTCCTAAGTTTAGTGTAGAAGCCATCTCACACGTGCTTATAGCACATGTAATCACTGTGGTGTCCTTTGGCACTGCAACACATTCAGATATATTTTTTTATGACATGGCATAAATACATGCATAATAATCATCTGTTGCCAGATGATACAACTTATTTTGAGAAAGCAGGACAAAGCTTGATCTGTTGTCACTATTACAACCCTTCACTCTTACTGGAAAAACACAGGCAAGGTTAAGTAGTTTTAATGTAATGGTTATGCTTTCCAAGTGTGATAAAAGTAGGACTGGCAGTGACTTGCTGAAGTCTGAAGGTTTCATAGATATAATATTCTGAAACAGAAGACAGAACTACTTCTTTCTTCAGCACCTACATGCACCAGCAGCTTGGGACACTCCTGAGCCTGGGGTCAGTCATCAGAAAACACTTAGCATGCAGATCCTGTAAACTGATTTCTCTCCAAACGCTTTAAACTCCTGCATTTCCCTGCTTCTTACAACGCCAAAGGCATTTTAGCAACTTCACACGGGGCTCCATGGTCTTGACTTTTCAGACCTGTCTCACCACACGATCAGAAGGCAAACACACTTGCAACTTTGCTGAGTCTGCTTTGACAGTGGAGAATCAGTGGGCTAACCTATTTGCAAGTCAATTTTACAGTCATATGTCCAAGAGATGTGAATAAAACTTTTAAAATTTCAGCTTTTATGGCACCACATGAAAATTCAGCACACAATCAATGAAGGAAGAAGAGAATATCTTCTTTTGTTTTTCAGTGTGCTAAAATCTTGTGTAAGCCTACTCCCCTGTCGTTGCATTGGGCTCAGTTTACACTCTGATCATAACAAGAGATGTTTCCTTCTGTAGTTGTTACTCTATACTTCAATCCCCCATCACAAACAGCCGGGCTTGTAAAAACAGACATGTCAAAAGGTTAAGAAATGAACAAATAGATTTCCTCCAGCTGTAGGAAAGTAGCTGACAAACTCAACATTCTGGATCACAAGAGAAAAGTATTACTGTAGCAAATGTCTGGTATTGATTTAAAATGGAAATAAAGGAGTGGATTAAATTAATCTAGCAAAAAAGTAAGCAACTGCGTGAAGAAATACTTTTCAGTTTGGGAAAACTAGATGATCTCTAAGTAGGAAGAAAAGCATCTTAAGAGATTCATGATCTGGTGAATACATTATTAATCCAAAGCAAAATCTATTATAAAAATACAGTTTAAGCAAGTGTTATTGAAATATTAACTAAAGCATATTAGTAATAATCATGTATCAGCATAAAAGTTGTTCAGCAGGGACTATGAACGTTTTATAAATCTCACATACTCATCTATAACAGAGGTTGTATCAAATTTGTAATGCTCCTAAATATTTGATACTTTGCTTTCAACATCTGGCTTTTATGAAGGATGCAAAATGATCTGTATTTTTTCCTCTGCTTACAGCCTTTAAATCCAAATGAGACTTAAACAGAAAGTTACCGTCTTCTGCAGGGTGGGGAAAGGGATTTCCTAAAGCCTTTCTTTTCTCCTCTTTCCTCCCCACCCTCCAGTAAATGAAATTAAAGGTCAGCAAGTATTCAGTGCAGTGGAAAGCCCTAGGTTACAAAAATAAACGAATTACAAAAAGCTATCGAAGATTACAGTAACTGGACATGTATTCTCTAGACTATTCCCAAAATCCAGACATGGTTGTGGAAATGCACTGAGTAACCTGACATTGCTAGCAAACATGATTGAAGTATAATTATATGCATTGTGAAAAAATCCATACCATACACAGTTTATATGCTAATTAAAATCCTTGCAGGAGGATTAAATGCTAATGTAAGGATATAATTGACAGTAAGAAAAATGTATTTATGATCTTAATTTTCAAACAAGTTCAGTCTCAGAGCACTTTGAGGGAGTCACTTTAAATCCCTCTTAAGCCCACCGGTGGGCTTGCCTCTCTCCTCTCACTCTGAATCACATAGCCTCAAGCCCACTAAGAGCTCGCTCCAGCAGTGATGGTCCTGTGGGCACCCAGCTCCCTTTCCACCTGCATCAGGCTTCTGCTCAAGCTGGGCAGCTGCATGAATGTTCTGCCACAGGGAGGGACTGGCCAGAGCACATGGCCCAGGGGCTACAGGGGGAGGAGGATTGTCCCCTCTGACACCACACCAGTGTTGGGAAACTTCGGGAGAACAAAGGTACTTGCACTCTGGAGCTGCACAAAAACCACCAGGCTGAGCTGCCTGAAAGACTGGACAGCTGATTTTTTTGCAGGTTCAACTAGAAAACATGGTCATACCTTTACCTCTCAAAGGACCTCTGAGGAGGCGTTGTGGGTTATTAAAAAGCATAAGAACCTGATGAAAGACAGGCAGACTGATGGACCATATCCTCTTTACATCCTCATTTAAATATAGACTTCAGCTTCAGGCATACAGCCTCATTGATTAAACTGGAATTAAGAACTCTACCAACACGTGTGTGTGTGTGTGTGTGTGTGTGTGTGTGTGTGTGTGTTTGAAGAAAAGCACACATGGCACATTGGTTTCTGGATAGACATCGCTTCATGTCAGCTGATTCAAACAAAACTGAGCTGCAGTAAGCCTCAGTGACTTCAGATGTACATTTTGGGACTTCCTATCTCATTTAGACATGGCTCCTTTGGGCAGTATGGAATGTATCCTTTTCCTTTCTTCCCACATTCTCCCACAACAAGTATAGTTTCACTTGAATCCATCCTCTGTAGAGCACTTACATGGAGGCCAAGACATACAAGTGTCTTATTTTGAACCATTGAAAGGTAGAGTGTTGAACTCGGTTTTCTCTGAAAGTCAGCAAGCTAAAGGAAAAAATGCTTCTGGAAAGGATTTTAAAAAATTAATCGATAACTTTTTTTCTATAGCCATCAACTTTTAGAGAGAGCAAATCTTCCAAACACATAAGGAAACTAGAATGACATGTGAGGCCATGATCTCCTTGACCTTCAACTAAAGACAACAGCTACTTGTGCTTTCACATATGTCTGTGCATCACACTTCCACAAATCACTCTCTACAGATAAAACATTAGCAGTGACAGGAATAGAATATTATGCTGACATCCAAAAAAAAAAAAGACTTTGCACTTCTACGGTTTATGTATAAATATATCATAAAGCATCTCTAAAACACTCTAAGTCTGCAGTTTCTCTTTATATCTTCTGCTTCTTTTCCCTCCATCTCTAAGAGAAATGGCAAATGAAATATCCAGAAATAACATATTTAGTGTTCTAACACAGCTTTTCATTCTTATACAGCTGTGTCAACCCATACAAAATGCCATTACCAAGATGATCAAATCAGCCCCACAGCATTTAACATTTGTCACTCAGGTAGTGAATTAAAGACTTTCAGGTACTTGACTGAGATGACAGAACACACGCACACAGAGATGGACAAGCTTCAATGGCCACAGTGACTGGTCATCCCAGCGATGCTCAACTCCACGACCAATTCAGGAAAGACCCTCCTCTCAAAATTTTGTCATGAAATTACAAGGTGTTACTGTTTGTCATTTTTCTTGCTACTTTATTCTTGGAAATTAAGTTACCTTAGAAATTAAAGGAAATATCACAATAAATTTTCTATTTTAAATGACTCAACACTCAGTGCTTACTGCATTACATTATATAGCTGGTACATGAAAACAAAAAAAGAGCCATACATAGTTTTACAGAACAGCATTATCAGAATTTTTAGAAAAGATTCTGCTTTTAAGATCTTATAATAACTCTAGATATTGGTGAAAAACTTTTAGAGGAAGGAGACAAAAGAGAGAAATATGGAAAAGGTGACACAAAAAAAGGAAAAGCTTAGCCCATAAAACTCTTCCTACAGCAAATGCAGATTCATTTTCTCTGGAAGCATAACTCTATATACACCATACTGCCCAATTTAGCCAAGAAACAGCAGATAATTAGGTACTGTGTTCTCAAATATCCTAAAACTGTTATTGTCCAGAAATATACTTGCAAGTGAGCCCCCTGCCCCACCCCTCCATGATTACTCGTGCACTTGTGAAGCTGAGTAACTGTTTACTCTCAAGGAGACCTTCAGCACAGGATTAACAAGTAGCTAAGAGCCATCCTTTCATTCCAATTTTAAAACCACAGTTTTGATACTGAGCTGGACACCTGCCACCACTGCAGGCCTCAAAGAGGAATAAGGCTTAAAAAAAAAAAAAAAAAAGCGTCTTTCGGTCTTTCAGGAAAGTTCTTTTCCCTGTCTGCTGCTCTGCAGCATCTTCAGCCTCCTCGAGGAGTGTGTTTATTCCACTGCCAGTTTTACATTCCAATCCCAGAGAGCTGCAGGCACAGCAAGCAGTATCTTTCAGTCATTTAATTTTGGGAGTCCTCCAGGATTGCTTTCCATAAGCTGTCTGGGAAATGCTGCTTGATAATTTGCACTATGTTTAGGACTCAAACTCCTTGTACAGACTGCAGAAAAGACTGACAGAAAAGACTTTCTTAAAACAGTAACATCCCCACCACACACACATCACCAACCTAGACACACATAATCTGAGAAAAGAAATAGGAAGAAAAATTCTATTTTCTGCCAAAAGAAAATAAATTAGTTGTACATTAAATTAATTATAATAAGGACAAAATGAAAACCTTCTTAAACTTCTGAAATGCACGTCTTTACATATACAACATCTCTTCCTTTATTCGTTCTTCTAGACACATGGTTAAATTACTGAAGTTACCAAGAAGCACCAAAGCCACAGTGGACATCTCTTTACTGAAAACAGAGTAAAATGCATCGGTCTAACTTCTTTTCCATGGTGTGCATGAGTACTAATTTTCTTCTCTTCAAACACAGTTATGGTGAGACAGAGAGCTATTTTCCATTTTGTTTGTTTTGGGGGTTTTAATTATTAATTTTTTTAAGTATGATTTTTTTCCTAATCCAAAACCAAAAGCTTGCAAATCTTTAGAAAGTGTGGAAACAACAGGAAAGAGAGAAAACACTACTGCCATACAGCTATGCAAGCAAGAAAGAGTCTTTTTCTTTTTTCCAATACTATTTTGAACAAAAGCATTTAAATATGAGCCCAAATCTTGAGCAAAGAGTTAAGTCTGCAACAAAAGTGAGATCTAAATTAACTGAGGAGGTCCCAATGGTATATGGCGCCACTCGCTAGCAAAGCCACACTGACGCTAACTGCATGACGTCAGTTTCACACACATATATTATATATATATATATATAATGTTAGTAGATAAGCAAAGGGTAGAGCACTGTGCTTAATAAGGAACCTGCACTGACGTTTAAACAGTCACCTCCAGCCCTTAAAGAGTACAAGAGTTTAGGTCCTAGAAGTATCAATTAGCTGTTCGAAGGGCAGGGCACACCAGATGTGCAATTACCACATATTCTAAAACACCTATTATTGCTCACTATCACTGGCTATGTTCACTATGGCTTATATTATCAGTAGTACAATGCATACCTCAGTAAAGTGTTCATAAAGAGTCAAAATATTACTTGAAATTATCCTAGCATGAAGAGATAAGTTCTAGCTGTATTGGAGGGCAATACATACACTGAATAAGTGCTAAGCTGAATAACAACTACAATTGAATGCTCCATCAGTGTTTGTCAAAAAGCTATGTGCATGCCAAGCAATAAACTTAAAAGAAAGTTCACTATATTTTCCAGAACCCAACTTCAGCAGTTATCAACATCAGCAGCTACATGCTTCCCAGTATTTATTAAAATGCCCCCACAAACCTAAGTATAATACTTCATGGGTGGGGGCCAGCAGCTTGCTCATTTAAGCTTCAGGGAAACTACCTGTCCCTTCTTTCATGTGTTCTGACCAAATTTTGCAACAAGGAAGCTGCAAATGGAAAAAGACTAACTAATGAAGGTTTTTTATTAATTCTTTTTAACTTCAGCTGTGTGAATTAAAGATAAAGTATGTTTACTCCTTAGAACTCATATTCAAGTATGAAGTGAGTCAGGGCCCCTAGAGATAAGAAAATCATGTCTTCAGATAGGCTTTACAAAGCTCAATTCTAAATTGAAAAAGCTGACAAATCCTGAGATTTAATTAGTCCTGGCAGGCCTGGACCACTGGGAACATTTCCATAATTTCAATCATCAAAGTAATTATTGAAGGTTTTAGGGCTGGATGGGGGAGAAAGGAGATGGGATAGCAAAGAGGAAGGAGCAAAGGAGGGAGCTTGTTTCTCACCATCAGCATAGCGATTTTTAACTTTGCAGTTCTGCACCTAACTTTGATCAAAAAAGAAAAATAAACTCTACTCAATGATAACACTTGAAGCCTCTGAACAAACAAACAGAAAACTAATTTCATTATCTTCCAGCTCCCTCAGGCAGCACTAAGCAAATGAGCTACATCTTCCTGAACAAAAATTCATGAGGATATACAGTGTTTGTCTTTTCAGCTCTTTTCTGTATGACCAGGAACAGATTTGTTCCTTTCATTCCTGTAATCAGTATCCAAGAATTTGACATTTTTATATCACACTTGTTCAAAAATGAAGTTATTTGACATATTTCATGCATTTTTCTAATATGTATGAAGAATTTGGAGAAAGCAGGGTTTGATTCTCAGCTGCATGTATCAAAAATGAAACCACCTCTGTTAGGTAATACCTGATTCCAAGTTTCCCATTTTTACAGGCTTGGCTTTGTCCACAACATTCAAATACTAATAGTGGCCTCAATTCACCAAACAGCAATGTGCACTTTTATCTTTATCACATATGCTTAACTCTGTTCTTCTGAGCAAAGAATGAAGGTCAGAGCAATCTCACTTGTCCTCTTAAGCAGAGTCCCTCACTTAGATATTAAACATATAGAAGTTATATGTCCATGAATTCACTCAAAGCATTTCTACTCTTTTTTTTTTTTAATTTTTAATTTTTAATTAAAAGCTCTTCCATCACAATTGCACAACCTGCCTAGACTGTGACAATGTCACAGCTCTGTTGTGGAGTGTATTATCCTTCAGAGAAATTTTAGTTCTTTTTGTAAATATGCATTTTTACAGATTCATGTTAGAGTGAAAATACCAAAGGGATTCCCTAAAACAAACAGAAAGGCCAGAGAGCAATACATTAAAGGCAGCACGTATAGGCATACCAAGGAAAGGACAGATACAGTCATACAGCTGTCTTAGCTATTGATTTCTGAGCAGGCAACTGAAACATCCTGGTGCAAATGCAGCAGCAGAAGGGCTACCAGTGCTCTTAACATTACTCAACTTAAAGGAGGAACAGCCACAGGACCACCAAGTTCCCACCATCATTGTTGGATTATATTTAATGCTGAATAAAACATATACTGTCCATATAGTCTCGATATAGAATCTAAGCACACAATACAGATTATTTGCTGCCTTGATAGTATGATTTGGCAGACTTTTCACAAAAATAGGATCAAATGCCAAGCAAGGCTTTGCATTTTAGTTCACTTGGTATATTGATTAGAAACACCTCATGTCACCTCACGATTTATTCTTACATAGACCTAGCAAGTATAAATATATGAAGAATAGTTGGTGTTGTATATGGACTATAGATACAGTCATTATATAGGCTAACATGCAGAGAAGCTCAATGATTTTGTAAAGAAAGAGGCAAGTGTTGAATTTTAAGCATTTACAACATTTTCAATTTTCAGTAAGTTAAGGATCTATTACTGTTTGCCTTATATAATCTAGAGGAGTAGAAACAAACAGAAACTGCAGTAGATACATCCCTACAAACAATGTCTTTGTAATCTTAGATGAAGGACTAGTTCAGACTAATGACAGTAACATAAAATAAAACATATTCCCCGACTTCCTCATAGCTTTTATCTGCCAAAAGCAATTAAGAGTACTGCACCTTTGAGGAGTCATGAGGAAGGGAGGGAATGCTTGATGAGGTTATGACCCTTTCTCTGATAAAAAACAAAGATCCGACTCCATTCCACAAGAGATTGGATACCAAAACCTATCATGCTTTCGATTTTCCCCTGAAACTGGTTCACTCCTAAAGTCTTACCAGCAGGATCAGCATTACATTCAGATGTGCAGATTGTTACATTCTAAAAAAAGGTAAAAATCATAAAAAAAAAAATTTAAACTTGATCTCTCAAAAATCTGAATGAACCTTTTGGTTGAGTTCCCCCTTTGATCTGAAAAAGTCAACCCTGAATTCTGAGTCAAATGCCTCTGAGCAGGCATATTCTATGCTACTGTTACATGTTAAACTTGCAGCAGAATTAACATATGCATGGGTCTAAAACAGCCTTTTTCTCTCACTCTTCTGCCAGCTGGAGCCTTGGTAATCCCTTTCAGTTTGAACACCTGTGCCCACGGCCACGACACCTGCTTGAGGGTCCATTCCCACTAACTCCCCCTAAAGTTCAGAAAAGTCTTCAACTATGGGTGTACATAATCCTTCCTTCAGAGCCTAAATGCAGGGAGTATTAGGGAAACAACAGAGGCAAACACTCTCCGTTGCACCAGGGCGATATATTATCGTAGTCTAACCCAGTTTATTCCATTGTACACTAATAGCAATATTGCTGTTGCTGCAGTATCTTGAATAAGAGTAACAAAACAAACTCAAAACAGATTAGAATTTATTTTCTTCTTGTAGGGAAAGCCTCCACCATGACCTAATCTGAAATGGCCAACTACCTGGCTCTTGGGTTAAATAAAACCCATAGGAAGGCAGCTTTTTCAGGCATGATGTCTACAAACTTCTTTTACCATGCAGAGTATAGTTAAGCCAAAATTATGATTTCTTTACTTCTGTCTGATTCAACTTCCCTACACTACTACCCTTCTCTCAATATGGGACAGGAGAAAACATTATCTTCTGCCGTACTCCTTGTTCTCCTCCTATGATGGGATACTCTCGATGAACCATTTGTCAGTGCAATCATATACTATTATAAAACCAGAAACCTGAGAAACGGAACACAATGGTTTTACAGATTTTCTTTTTCAGCCACCACTATCAGGATTCTCTAGGATTACCTTTAATCCTGTAATCAGAAGGACCATTTCACAATGGGGCTAAGAATTTACCAAAACCAAACTAAAATGATACCTTTTTTTGCCAAGGGAGTAAAGTTGAGTTAGTTCCATCATTGCAAAATGGAAATAGGCTCCCGTTTTGTTCACGCTGAATTGTAGAATACGCCGTGATATCAGCTTGCTTTAGACGAAGAGATCCAACTGCCCACTAGGATTTCACATTGCGATTGCTATCGCAAATTAGCCATTGTCATTGAACAATTCCCTTCTTTTGAGCACTGAAAACATAGCCTTAGACGTTTGATTAACAAATTCAGTCCTCCCATGCATAAACACAAGAAAAAGATTCCTTTGTAAAATGGCACAACAAAAGGTAACAAACCATATCACAGGCACAAGCACATCACTGGCACTCCTTCCGAGGTTAATCACAGGCATCCAACCTGCCACCCGTGAGAAGAAACTTACATTCATGGGTATTATTAATTTGCTTACCAGCAACCTCACTGTTTACCTGACAATCTGTTCACTTCCCATTTATACTGGGAGAGGTTACAAAAAGGCATTTCAAGGGAAATTCCAAAGCTCAACATAAATAAAGGATTAGTAGGTGGACACTACTTTCAAGATAAGGCGGTGTATGCCAGCAGTAAAGGCACCTAAGCTAATTAAGCCCTTCTAACCACAGAATGTTTACTCTGTACAAAAACTGTCTTCAAATGTTTTCAATGTGACTCTAACTGCAGAATAGCCAACGAAAGTACTACCTGTTTGCACAAAACGAAATGAAAACGAGATGACAAAAAACCCTTGTCTGGGTTTGAAACTCCAACTTGTTTGATTTCAGTATTAAGTTACTCAGTTATGAATGAGGGATGAAACAATGGTAGCCAGACAGAACATGCCCAATAAGCAAAAAAAACCCTTTTAAACAGGATTATACCAACCACTGAGCAAATATTGTAAAAAAAATTAAAACCCACCAAAAACACACCTTAAAATCAGAGCTCCTGTTTGCTCTCCTTCAGACAGATTAGAGATTTGGAGAGCAAAGATCATAATCACAGGCCTTATTTAAATATCATTGTACAAAGAATAAGCTAGTCTGGGAACTGCATTCTAAATACAGCCAAGTTATTATACCAAATCATTGGTAAATATAATCCCAGGACTTTGAAAATTAGCACTTACTCCTGGAAAGCCCAGACATTTCTGGTGTATTTTACAGGCAAATCCATTTTTCTGTGTCATTTTCCAATCTTTCAAGTAACGATAGGTTCTCCTTTCATTCACCTTTAAGGGATGCCGTTTCAGAAAAAAACCCTAGATATTTTTTTATTCTTCTTAGTGTTTATGTGCACATTGACCCCTCCAAACTGGGACAGTTTAATCTGTCAGTAAAATGACACTTGCATTCCTCCTGCTCATGACATTGAGATTTTAATTTTTTTTTTTAAAAGAGTATGTTTCATGCTTTTTGTTTTGGATTGTAACCTGCAGTTCAGCAGAGCGCCTCCTGGATTCTAGAACCATTATGCTTCTTCCCTTTAATTTGAGTGGAAGAGACCTGTGAGAGCTTGAGAGCTGTAGTATCCAACTATCACTGTAAAAATATTTTTAAGATTATATTTGTATAGGATGACCATCTTCTATAAATCCATAGCCAAAGAGTAACTATCCTTGTCATTTAATCTCTCAACAAAATCTGCCAACATTTTGACAAGCTCACTGTGTGACAGCATGGGTGAAGCTTCACCTGACAAAGAGCCAGCCACTACGCCTCAGTTTTGTGTCCTAGTCAGAACTTACCTCCTTCCAGCTGCAAACAACTATCTCCCGTAACAAAACGAGCAGCAGGCATTAAAGAGCCCTACAGCAGTGGATAGTTACTACTTTATAAAGACATGATTGTCAGCAGCATATTTTTTACCTTAGGATAAGATCTGCGACTACAGGAAAAAAGAAGGATGGTAGGCAGAGTGAAACATTATTAAGTACTTACCATGGAGGAGAGAAAGAAAAGAGAAAATTCCCCTGAAATGACAGGTTAAATTCTTCCCTTTGGGTTGCCTAGAACACTGTCAAGTTCCTATCAGGTTCCTTAGGCAAGTCAAGGACTTGTTTAAGTATTACAGGCGAGGAAATAAACAGACACAAATTTCAAAGTCTCATCCCAGAGCCAACAAAAACACCACTTTCCCTTTGCAAGTTGTGCCTGTTGCTCTGTGTAAAGCTATCAATTACATCCTTTCCCAACTTGGCATTAAAAGTATCAAATTGCCCTGGCTGGATGAGAAACAGCCCGTCATCTGCTTCAGAGGTAAAGTATGTTTTTATTGCTTGAGTCCAGAAGTTCCATTATTCCATTAGCACAGAGTTAACACCAGAGAAAAGGGAAAATGAGTTGCAGTCACTTTTTCAGCATGAATGAAGCAGAACATCTTACTAAGGCCTGAATAATCTTGAATTAAGCCTTCACATTTAATAAAGTTGGGCAAATCCACTGCACAAAGTATGATTTACCCTGTGAAGTATTTAAAACTAACATGGATGTTTAGCAGCAAAGCCCAACGGTAAGTGGGCTCAGGGATGGCTAATCAGTTTACATGCAAACAAACCCCTCAAATGAAAAAAAAACTACAATCTTTCTGGTCTTGCTCCTGAAACATTATGGTTTGCATGCTGAGTGAAAGCAAGCAGAGGTAAGTGAATATGTAACTAGACATAGGATGGGATTGTTCCTTCTTGTGGTACTACTGATAAATCTGCTTAGCATGAAATCATAGCTCTTTTCCTGCAAGGTGGAAATTCTAATGTGAGTACTTAGCAATTAGTATGCCAACCTCTCTATATCTATGAATTCTTAATTAATTTAAAGTTACTCATTTGCTTAAATGTCTTGTTCTGAGAACTTTGTAGTACTGAGTCCAAATATGCTGATTCCTGATTCAATAAGCACTTTAAAATTATTATTTTCTGTGCTAATATTAGAATTGCTGCTATTAGCAGCATAGTTTACAGGAGGTGTTTCAAAACTAACATATTTATATTTTTAAGCAGAGGAATGTCATTCAAAGTACATATAAGCTTTCTGGACATTCCATTCCCACACCTGATTTAAACAAAAAATATTGCTATAACATCTTGACACGGACATCTCAGATTATCTTAAACACACTGAATGAAGTTCAGAAGACTATTCTGTGATACTAATCACAATTATTCTGTAGTTACAAGGACACAGCCCAGTAACTTGGACTGTGAGCCAACCATGTATGACCCAAAATAGAAAACAAATAGACTTTGTCTGTGTCTGTATTTGCTTCAGGACATAGTTTTTTCAGGGATTTTTTCTGTTGTTCTCAAAGTTAGCAGTCCACAAATCAGCCTAGATTAGTCACCTCCCCAGAACATACTGGCATTTCAAAAGGGACATATTTTAAGCAGAAAATTAGCATTAAATGCAGCATCCTTAGAAGATTTAACCATAACCTGTGCATCAGTTTATTTACCACAGTGGTATATAAAGCCAGTGAATCACTGTATATTTCAATTTTTATTGCATCAAGATGTTTGACACTATACTGTTTTCAGCATCCAACACTGATAAAGAGGACTCTTGGCATTTTAGCAAGAGTAATCTCTTGGGAGAATCCGAAGAGGTGACAAGGGATTTTTCAGTAATATAAGTCATAATTAGGACCATGCCAACAAGCAAATTTGTGAGTCATTATTTAGATCTCCAAGTCACATGCACAAGGTTAGTAGGCATAAAGCACAAAAACACACTCGAGTACTTTGAAGAAGCAGATAATATTGTGTGCACATAGGTAGATAACTAAGCAACTATTCAACATCATAGAAGAGGTACGGGGTTTTTTGTGTTTTCTGAAAACAGAGTTGTCTTATATGACCTTTAGAAAATCCTTCATTGATAACTTCTGAGCCTAAATTTCAAAATCCCATTTTGTTTTAAACAAATCCATTTCATTTTTGAATGTTTCATAATGGTCTGCTGATAGAAAAAAAAAAGGAAAGAAAAAGACCCACAAACCCTCAACATTCAGGGTTGTATTACACACAGGAACTAAACACGTATTTCCCATTTGTTCAGTAAGTAGGCCACAGATTTCTTTTTTTTAATTCTGAAACCCGTCCAAGTGAAAAATCTGAGGTCTTTTTCAAGCTTTGATTAGTGTTTAGATTTCAGCGGCACATATACAAAACCTCCCTAGAGCCCTCCCTTGCATTTGTATTAATATTTGCAATACAACACACACAAAGAAAGAAAGGTAGGCATCTAAGTAAGAGAGAGACCAGCCCCTAGCTTCCTCCCAGTCTACTTAAGCAATGACACCTCTCGATCAGGAGGTGCTTCTTTGGCAAGGAGCTACAAAAAGCAATCCCAATCCTCTCCTTTTTAACTCTCAGCCAATCTGATTATCAGGGTTTTCAAGTACTCTGCGAAGGCACTGAGAAAAGATCACAGGATAAAGTCTAAGAGCTACAACTGTGTGATTTAAGAACGAAAGTGACTTTAAGTCATCAGTTCAGTACTGTTTCCTCTAATTACTGGATCATTTCCTATCTGGACATTTATAGTTTTTGATTATACAGCTGCTAAGATACCTGTGATCACAGATGACTGCTATATTCAACAGCATCCAAAGTTCAAGGCAACAAAGTGAGCTCAGAGTAGCTTTTATCTTCTTTTCCGCTTAACCCTTCCAACACCCTGCACTATTTTATGATAATGTAAGCTACTGCTTCTCTGCAAACTGACAAGACCAGGGTGAGCAGGGAAAAACATTACAAAAAAACCTCTCTGGATTTAAAAATCACCGGTAAAAAGGGCTCTGTTATTTAGTAGTTTAGCATAGTTTTACTCTGTAACCGGCATTCCATTCAAAACTTTTATAATCACTTTGGACCAGCTCAGAGATTTAAAAAGGGATTGCTCCCTTTTCCCTACTAAGAGAAAAAAGAATAGAAAAGTAAAAAAAAAAAAAAAAAAAAGGAAAAAAATAAAAAGAGAGATTTAAAAAGAAAAAGGAAAAAGAATGTGCATTAATTACAAGGTACTGACTGACCTGGATTAGCCTTTATTCCATGTCAGCAGAAAAGAATTCCGAACATCTGCATCAATTACAAGGACTGCTGTTCCAAGTGGATTTCTTGTGAGGAATAAATGAAGAAAATCAACTTTTGGCTTGTTTCTTTGCCTAAGTTTAACCCTGTGTAGTCTACTAATGAAAGAGTACCTTTCCTGTAAAGTCTTTCACATTATTTTAGGAACACAGCAATATTCCATCTCATCAAGTTTCTGCCTGTACACTCTAATTCCAAATGGCTGGGAGATCAGTTTTCCCTTATTTATAAATAATCCTAAGCATCTTAATCAAGTGGGAATAGGGAAAAAATGCCTACTTCTAGACAAATAAAATGATGTGCAAGATTTCAATGCACTCAAGCTCTAGTTCTTACATTTCAAAAAGAACATCCTAGCATTGTAAAGACTTAAAAATAAGGCACGAGAAACATAAGCTATTAGAAATCCTACATTATAACAACTGGCAAAAGAAGCTCAATCTGTTCAATTCACACAGTCAAGAGGTACCCGTCTGAGGGTCACAACCATTTCTTCAAATGAAAGTTTAATGGTGCAAGCTAAACACACAGACATGTTCAGTCTAGAAACAGGATTGAACTGATGGCACAATTAGGATAAAAATCTTTTTGTCATGGTTGATTCTACAATATAAGTTCTTGCTTACAAGACTAAATCTCTTTCTAAACAGTACAAGATACCAGGAATAAAACCTTTGCAATTCAAGTCTTCAGCTTCCAAAGACCACATTTTGCAGGGGATGTGCTCACACACCTACTGCACTACTTCCAGGCTTTAAAAACTTTTAGACACCTCTCCAACAGCTGCAGATTCAGTGTTAATTCTTTTCACCAGGAAGTCCACTTATTTTCCTCAGCTAAAACAAAACTCATTTGAAAACAAAAATTCCCACTTTTCTTCACACACCAAATGCAATAGGTAATACGTGTACTGACAAGCAGAATTACTGCTGAAATCAGCACTGGACTTGGAAGAAAGACCAATTAACATATACAATCAAACCATACCGTTTTGATTAGTTTTACTTTTATCATTTTAAATTTCAGCTTTATACAAGGGACGGAACTATCAAAGGTATTCAAATACAGAAAGTCTCGTATGTAATGGTTTTGCAGTTCTTCATAAACTCAAAGTTAAGACAACGAAGATGTCATCTCTGCAGGGACAGACTGTGCATTAAAGCCAGATGAAACACTTTGAAGCCAAGACCTGGAAGACGTAGCTAATTTGAAAAAAGGTGGAAAAAAGTTAGTGACTTGCCAAGTGTTACTGTACCTTGTTCAGTAGAAAGAGCACATATTCTGTAAAACTGTGAAGTGTTTCAGATAAAACACATAGTAGCAGAACTTGCTTAAGTGGAAAATGTACTTCTAAATACATAACATACTGCTAGAAAAATTATATCTGATGTGTAAAGTGAAATATCAATTAATCGTGCTTCTTGACAGATCGTAAAAACAACTATAGGCTGAAATGTTTGAACTGGGATTTTCATATATCTTTACAAAGTAACAAACTAAGTCAGCCAAATACAGTACTTGAATACATCCAGACTTGAGGAAGCTTGCCAGAATGTCTAACTTGGCGGAAAAAGATTAAGCAGGATCAAGTCTGGTCAACAGGCAGTATTTTCAGCTCTACAAGACTTAAGGGTTTTTTGGTTGGTTGGTTGGTTGGCTGGTTGGTTGGTTGTTTTCTTAGTCTTCTGGTTCTTTTTTCTCCCTTTTAATATGCATTCAGTTTTAGAGGAATTTTAAAGGCTTAAACATGGAACCAAGAAGCCTCCCTGTACATCAGTGCTTACAAACACATTTGCTGGCTTATGTCAAAGGCAACTTATATTTCTTTTCTTTAAATTAAAAAAAAGGGATAGACGTAAAACAAATATTTTTTCCCTCCATACATTATCTTCAGTGTGATTTTTCCTGCCCCGCAAGCTTCCCCCGTCCCCATGCTCTCTGTATTTCACATTAAAGATTTCCTGGTATGACATTATCAGTGTGGCCTTTCCAGCTCTTTTATTCACATGCAGAGAAGGGTGTGGGTAACTTATAAAAGTAACTGTAAAGTAAATATGGCTATAAACTGTAACAATTTTATAAAAGGCAGTTATTTGTCTGTATTCAGAAGTGACAACAATGCAGTGACATTTTCCCACAATAGGTAAGTGCAAACCTGGTTTTGGGTATTGTACACTTCAGTTACAGCAGTAATTCCATGACTTTTAATTTTGTGAACTTAAAAAGCTTGTGCAATAATTTCTTATTCTTAGCCAGACTTTGATTTCCCCACCTCTCAAGGAAAGGGTCCACAGAGGCCAGCTATCCAGATAGCCCAGCTACCTTCCAAAAATGTGAAAACCTAAATACAGGCTCAGCACCCACAAAGAAGTGAAAAATAAAACACCAAAAAACCAAAAACAGCCCCAAAAAATGTTCATTTAAAAACACTACATTCTTAAAACACCAAAGAAATGTATGAAGCTAAGTCAAATCCTACCCATCAGGGCTCATTAAAAAAATGTACCTCTATCCAAACAAAGTCTAAACCACTATCTTCAGGCTGTTCACAAAAAGGAGGGCTCAGCACTTAAAAATGTGTTGCAATTCTGGTGGTTTTGGCTCACTCTCCTGCACCCTGATTACACAAACACAGCCCCAGCTGGGGCCAATGCTGGCTCTGACAGGGTTGTACCATTCCTCCCTGGTGGCCAGGAGAGCTCAGTGTAGCACAGGGCACAGGAACACGCCGGGACAGTTGGATTTAGACCACAAAACTACTCCAAAGGCATGATCTAAATCATGTCCACATGTCTCCATCTGTCTGAAAGATGTGTGGCAAAATGGACTGGAGCTGCTCTATTAATAATGTGGATTCCGGCCAGGCCTGAAGTGATGAGCAAGTTGTGGTCTGTGATGAATGCACAGCATCCATATATGATACAAAAGTTTAAGTCACAACAAAAGATTGCAGAGGCCCAGCTGTATATAGAATCAATTGTTCTGATTCTAAATCAGAACAGTTTAGAATCAGTTGTTCTGATTCTAAACCAGAAAGTCTAGCTTTCTGAATTGACATACAAGTTTCTAGAAGCAGTGTACAAAGCACTGTGAGTTCCCACTGCTGCTTCTCCAAATCAAATGAAGCTTGTCACGTCACCATGAGCCCTTTAGCTTTGGGTGTTGGCCAAAAAACCAGTACTCTCAGTACACCTGAAGCCTCGTAGAGAAGATAAACTCTGTATGTTAGAAAACCTTAGGCATAAAGGTAAGACCTGTTCAAAAAAGCCATCGGACCCCGTCACCCTGGCTGTAGCCACATCTTGCAATGAGAGCTGAAGAACTGTGACAGAGGAACTGAGGTTCTCAACAGCATTACACTTCACCATGTGAAATTCAGGCATTATTTTTCTTCAGTATTTCTCTTATGAAACACTTGAAATATTTCTGGGCACTTCATTAAATGCACAACATTGACAGGAAACATGCAACGAGCCAAATATTTTTATTTGTAGATCCTAAAAATACCATTTCAAGATGTACCCTGAAACCTCAGTGCTGCAACACAACTCACCCATATATCTCCTTGCACCCATCAATTACTCCATAATTACAAGAATGCACCTCCTTCCAGGATTGTAGCACAGTGCTCTTTTAAGACCAAAGTCCCAAGAAGTGGGGTCCAGGTATATAAGAAGATGCAGGTGTGAGTTTTTTCCTTCAAAAGGTTGAAAAGAGAGGGCATGGCAAGCAGCAGAACTAACCAATAGCCGTCAATACGGAATATGGATTTAAAATACAATTAGGACATTCTTCATCAATATTTCTGAGGAGAGAAATGAGTAACTTGTTCATGATAGACTTCACACTCAAGAAAGTCATCTTTCTGTTACATGTCTCCCTTCTGTCACAAGGATTTCCTAGCTAGCAGCTGTCAATGGAATGGGTCTTTAAATACTTTGCTTGTTTCAGCAGGTCACAAAATATTTGTGTGGTAGGGTTGAGGAGGGCAGCTTTGGGGCTCCTCCAATTTCCTATTTGAAATTTGCCAAATGCTGTAAGATTAGACCAGTGCCTCTAGTTAATACTGCCACTTCTTTGAAGGCGGAAAGCCTATGATCCTCAAAAATTTTAGACAGCCTTTAAACAAAAATAATGTGTTTTACTACTACTCAGTTGTGAAAAAAAATCACTAAAGACATGAGAAAAATTCCATTTATACACATCATACTTACAGTGTGAAGAAGGTTCTCTGCATCTCCTTTTGAGTGACTACAGAGCTCCTAGGGCTGGGATCTAATACCAAGATTCTCACAGGGTAGGGATCCTAACCGGGGACAAACCTTGAATGCAGCTGTTTGCTTTTTGGGACTGTTGTAGCAGAGTCTTATCTTCCTAAAGGATTTCCTGTTGCCTACAAATTGTATTCATATGGCAAAACCACAAAACATTCACAGCAGGACATCCCATCTTTAGAAATGCTGGCTTAGTTCGGATATGACCAGACAGAACCATCTCCTGGCCAGACATCAGGCAAAATTCCCTAACAATTAGCTTCATACATAACTTGTTTCTTCCAATACTGCTTTCCATTGTGAAACACATACCCTCTCATGAGATAAGATTTAACCATGAACGCGAAGTTTTTATGCAGTGAAAAGTACAAATATATAAACTGATAACCAGCCTTCTTAACAAACAGACACTGAGATGAAGCATGTGGTTTATAACTATCTCTACAGAAAGTAGACATAACAGAACCCAAATAACTTGGATTGCCTGGCTTTCCTGAACCAGAAGAGTCCAGATTTGCTAGGACAGAGGTTAAGCTCAAATTCTTACCACCTTAATCAGTATTTTGGTCATTCCATCATTTGAAGCACAGGCTACATTGTGTGCATATGGGAAAACAAGTGTTTACTGCACCTGGAAGCTGGGTCCATTTAAAATTATTCTACAATATATATCTTGCAGGAACCGTTGCCAAGATGTACATAATGGAATTTATTCTAAGACACACTCCACAAAACCCACAACTAGAACAGATTTTTTTTTTTAAAGAATTTGTTAACTTTTCATGTCTGGAACTGCACAATTGGTTTTGCAGCATATTCAGACCAAAGAGACGACCAGAAACTAATGTGGATATAATTTAAAGAATTAAAGTGTCCTGTGTGCTCTTTTGCCTGCACTGCTAATGGATCTGGACACAGCACAACAGAGGCAGTCTCCCACCTTTCCTCCCCTTCCTGGCTCTCCTCAGCTTGCTGACTCTTCAAGAAGTTGACTTCAGGAGTTTGACATATCACTTCAAAATTTTTATTGCTCATAAAACATCAAAGATACCTCCCCTTCTGGTTTATCAGCAAGCAGCATTTCCCCCCTTTTTAAAGCTAAATAAAACTACAGGGAACCAATTAAAAAAGCAAAACATAACAATTAAGCTGTCCTCTGTATGTATTAATCTCTCAAGTTTAAATTTAGGATGAGGCCTCTCAGCCCACTTCTAATGTCAGTGGCATTGTTTGAAATTACTGCTAGACATATAACTGGGTAATTAAACACCAAAAAACAGTGATACTACTAGCAGCCTTAAATTTGCTAACTATATAGCACCTGTCAAAATTCTTCACAATCAAGTGGTCAATAACGAAGAGGGACCTGTGCTGCTGCAACTCAAACAGCAAAATGTGTTTGTATCTTTAGTTTTACTACTTTGGATCTTTTGGTTTTAAGGACCTGGTCAGCACAAGATGAAAGAATGTAACCTTGACATTCTCATTTCTCTTAAGAGTTGCAGCTCACTTTAACTGGTAGTAAGTAATCCACTTTTGTCTCTTATCTTTCCATGTCCTTTAAATTACTTTGGAAAAAATACGGCTGGGGAGGAGGTGAAATCGATGAATCTGAAAACAGATTTCTGGCTTGTCACTTGAATAAAGCTGCAAGACAAAATATGGCAGAAATTCCAGAAGGGGAGGGGAAAGCACAATTGTTGGGATGAAAGCTGATTTACGTTTAAGAAACTGTTGAAAGATTAACTGTTACTATTACTTATTTTCTGTATATTAACCCTGTGCAGTTGCCAGCAATCTGGATTGTGTTTCCACACAATAACATGGAATATATGATAGTAAGGAAAAACACCTCTAACCACCACCGCCAAAAAAACCACCAAAACAAGCCGTGCTGAAACTGGCAAAGGAAACTACTTTAAATCAGCACTTCTAAGAGGACAGTTTTAATTATAACTGTGCCTTTTTGGGCTGTTCCAATTATTACAGAACAGCACTTTAACATATAGTAGTTGCTTTAACAACAACAACTGTTCTATTTGGTGACAGTCTTCCCATAAAGACATCTCAAGAGAAGCAATGGTTATCATTCCCAATCTAGAAGGAGCACATGCAAAGCATACTGCTAACATTTGCAATCACAGGATAGTACATTTATATTTTTACTCCAGGTCACACACAGCTAAGACTGCAGTTATTACAGAGTGTAACTTCTGCTTGGGGGCTTCTCCAAAACTATTACGGTACTCAAATTATTTTTAAACAGAAAAAGTTAATTTAAACGTGCAATAGCTTTTTTAGGACCAGCAGCACATTTCTGAGGTGGTAAGCAAAACAGATGCTGAACATAACACAAAAATTAAAAAATGCTATTTATGAAGGAGTGTTCATTCTTTTTTTCCCAAGCATTTTATATACACAGTTAAGCTCAAAATAATTAATAAATTCAATAATTAGACACTGTTTATCATTCCTGATAGGAAAAGGAATTTTTACACTTCAATACACAGAAAATTAGTATGCCACTTCATTCTTTTCTTTAGCAAGGAACCTTTGCTCTTCCAGGAATGTTTGAATTGTTTTAGATTTCTCTCAATTTGGAAGATCAACTTAGAAATAAATTAATACCATTAGGATTCAGAAGGGCTTTAAAGAGCCTAGCTGTTTTTCATCAAGATGCATCACATTTGACTGCTTCAAGCAAGCCACATTTATCCTCCCTATTTTGAACTACCTCAAATTGGTTATTTAATACGTGCACATTATGTTTGAAACATGATATACATAATTTTACATCATATGCAATTTATTGATACAAAAGCAAAAAAATGCATCAACTCAAGTGCTACACTTCTTAATTGCTTGAGAACTAAGAATTAGTTACCACTGAAAGACAAAAACAGAAGTAATTCTTTGAAAATGGGACCATTGATAGAAAAAAAACCCTCCACAGTTTTCCAAACCTCAAGTTTAACCAGTTCAGGCCACATAAACTTTGTAGAAATAGCGGATGACTGGAACGATGATCTTTGGCAGGATACCAGCCAGTCAGGACACCAGGGAAAGTGCTTGGCATTTGAAGAACAAGTTATTCTACTTGTTAATGGCCTAGCCTTTGTAATCAGTGACTTAATCACCGTTACTTTACAGCAACTGCATCTTCACTTCTGATGAGGGGCAGGCTTTGCTGTACTCAAACATTTCACAACGTCCAGAACAGTCTACCTCTCACTACCCTTCACTGCCCTAGATCAAGACAGCCACCTCCTCCATCTCCTCCTCCTCCATCTCCTCCTCCTCCTCCTCTTCACTGAGCTGAGGAAGTTTAGAAGCCTGTCCAGTTTCAGCCTGTTGGTGACTGAGAAAGAAAGTGTGACCCAGCCAGCATGGCTCAGTGACTAAGGCAGTTCACCAAAGCGCTTTCAGGAAAATAGCCAGTTGATTCAAGGTTGTAGTTTAATGCCTCACGCACCAGCAGAGAACATGAGCTGTGCTGCACACCCCAGGGGCTGCACACAGACTGGCTGTAGCCCAGCAGCTTGCTTCGGCTGTTGCTAGTGCTCAACACTTCTGTGGACTGGAGGCTCGCCCAGATGTCAAGAGTTGTGACAAGAGTCATTATGCCTTATGACAACAGCCTACAACCCCTTTTTCAAAGAAAGATGTGCCACCCTCTTGCAGCATGCATAGAGAGGCCAACGATTTAGCGAGGAGTCAGAAACAAAATACCCAATTTCAACACCCTTTCACTTTGTATTTCTCACATTTCCAATCAGATTTCAAATCTACTTAGGCTTCATCACCTTCTTGTATAAACACTAGGGTTAAGAATTTCAGATACATGTCTTTATACAGACATTTCCTCCTCCATCAAGATATGATTTTGGGGGCATTAAAAGCTGCTGCAAAACAAGGCTATGAATAGTAACTAAGGAGTAATAACTTGTCACAGGAAGATTAAATTACTAGGGACAGTGAGAATATAAAAAGCATGTACTATGTTTTCCCCACCACTCTTCTAGCTTCCAACCATTTTCAGCTAAAGGTCTTTCCTTGGTTCACAGTGGCTCCTTTATTTGGAGCTGTCATCTTTGGTCTCCCCTTCAACTCATGTGATTTTTTAAAATTCACAATATCCTTTTGCAGGGAAGTCCACAACATCCACCACCTTCTGCATAAATAGCCAAGGCCTTTTATGTTCCATCTCACCCACTCAGTGTCAGCACACAGGTTTTTTTGTGCCCATCTCAGCCCAGTGACGTATCATTAAGCCTACAAGTGCACTATTACCATAGTTGCCTATAACTTCACATGCATATAAGAGCTGAAAAAGCTTTAGGTAAGATGCTTCATTGTCCCATCTACTTCAGTGTTTCTTAAAAAGGGGTGTAGTAATGACAAAGTGTAACAACAACTTTCTCCATGAACATGACACACGGAAAGCCCACACAGCACTGGACAAAAGGTAGCATGCAGCACTTACTAACCCATATGACCATATCCTGGCATTCCTGCCGTGAAAGAATCAGCCTTAGCAAAATTTGGAGGTGCGATGCTATTTTTTTCACTGCATTTGAAGTGTATGATCTGTTGGGCTGTGCTTGCACATTTTTCCTGTGCAGTGTTGCACATTACAGCAGAAATAGCTCACAAATGTAAGTCACAGGAGTTACAAAACGGAATGAGTCTTATCACAAGCGGCAACAGAAACAGCTGGTAGGCTCCCACTAGTGCCATCAGGTACACAATGCAAGGAAAACCACTGCTTACTGCTGTAGGACATTTTATAATGACATAAGCTTGTTGTCCACAGGGATTTGTCAGTGGCTGTTTATAAAGTCCAGGTGTGACATTCGTTTCCTTCAGGATGCAAGTGTGAACCATGAAGTCAGTAAGAGAGGATCCAGCTGTGGGAAGTCATGCTTCTTACTTAACGAAAAAGTTGGTGTGGGAAGAGGGAAAGGAAGAAGACTTTGTAGGAGTTTAACTTCCTCATATCTTCTTCCAATATGTGTACTGCAACCAGTCAAGCTGACTGGAGAAACTGAATCTAGGTTCCCACATCCATATACATTTTCTAAGTGTTTTGCATAAAGCTACTACTAAGGTAGCAATTGACTGATATCCCAAAAACTTTGAGTCTAGGAGTCTTCCAAATAGATGCTAAGTATACATCATCTGGTTTCTTTGAAGCAAGCCTAGCTATGTTATGAACAGCTGATCACAGGTATCATGACAAAAAATTAATCCACTATCCACAGGATGAAACACTTGTGTTTTATGAAAAAATATTCAGTATCATCAAAATTTTTTTAAGCTAGAAAAAGTTTTAATCCTATAAGACAGATAATTTGTAATGAAAGAACTCAGCAATCATTCTCCTAAGTTTTTGCAAATAAGTAACTGCTCAGCTCCAGATACCATCATGAGCAGCCACCGTGAATCACAGCGGCCTCTCTAAAGGTGAGAGGAGGAATTTGTGCAGTGGGTGGGGTACTCCTGTCACAGCCTTATTTCCAGTGGTTAACTACACCAGAAGCTTAAGAGTGACTTTTCAGCAAACACAAGCAGAACAAATGCTAATTCCTTTGCAAGCTAAAACAGAAATACACTCAATCCACTTCCTGGTATTGACATAGTACATTGTTCTAAATGCATCCATTGTAAATAGAATATAATAGCTTTGCCAAAGGAAAACAGTTAAGAAATAGTTATACGTAGATCATGGTAGGAGTTTTTTGCTTTAATTTGTTTGTCTACCACTCCTTGATAGCTAGACAAGCTTCTTGAAAAATAATTTTCCCTGTGTTATATGCACACACTTCCATCTCTGTAACAACCGAATCTCCAGGTCTTGGATTTTACTCCTGATAGCACAAAGCTAGCATTGACATTTAAAAATATAACTGTTGACTCTAAAAGGTTTGACAGAAGAGGTGGCGGAAAAGCAAATAGTCTGCCCAACCACTGGGGACCCTCGAGCCAAGGACTAAGTTACAGTAACTTTATGGCAGGAAACTCCTTTCTCAATTGTCTGCTCCAGTGTGCTTCGTGGCTTAACTGGAGTACATGGAGCAGTGGGTCAGGGGCAAGGAGGGGCACTGCTAGGTTAAAGCAACACTGGCTTTTTCAAAGTTTCCAGATAATCAGTTACTTGCCAACACTTTGCTCAACCCAACTTGACCCTGATAAACATAAGAGGTTAATTGTTAGAAATTTGTAAGAAAAATACACATTTTTCTTTTCTTTTAACCAATGACTGCAGGAATATTTCTTTGGGAAAAAAACAAGTAGTAATAAGATTATATGATTTCTGGAAATAATTACAAAAGTTCACATAAATGTTTATGCACATAAGGAGCATTGGTATTTTAATCATGAGAAATGAAACACCCACTTCTCAATTCTGACTCAGTCATACCAGCAAAACATTTCTACATACCATTTAGCTGTATAAATGCTAAGTAAATACAGATATATATGACCAAAAACTAACTATGGAAGTTTATCTTGAAATCCATGCTGCAGCAGCCGCTGGCACATATGTCTGACTATTTTTTCAGTAAACATTATCATAACATCTTTGAATGTATTTATGACAATAAATCAACAAAAACTCCTGTTAATGGCCAGCACTCATGACTTCATATCATTAGAATGTTTTATCTATAGGAGAGCATTTTCATTAAGACATAAAAACAGGTCTCTTAAGTGAAGACACATTGGTATTCATCAGTTCACATTTTTCATTTTTAACATCTAAAAATTAGTTACGAAAGAGCAATTAAAAACAAAGCATCCAGATTAAACCAAGTTTTGTTTTAGTAAAAATTGCATTTGTTAAAGCACACACACAGAATCACAGAATATTCTGAGTTGGAAGGGACTCACAAGTATCACCAAGTCCAAATCTTATGTGAATGGCCCACACAGGGATCAAAGCTGTGACCCTGGCATTATCAGCATCCTGCTCTAACCAACTGAGCAAGGATATTTTATACAGGCTCTGGAATAACTTCATGGGCTCTTACCACAACAAAATACAATGATAACTGCAATTTGAAAACGGAGATTCAGAATAATCTCATCACCTTAATTTGCGACATTTTATCGTAGGCTTTTACTTCAAGTAGACTCACTTCAATGCTTTTAGCAGAAGTATTTATTTATAAGGAGGACACACAACATGTGAATCAGAGCTCAGTCTTTAAAAGACTAGCTGTAATTGCTTCTCCTCGTGTTGAGAGTTCTCCCAGTAACATGTTAAGCTTTACAGTAAATTTTAAAAAGGCCTTCTGCAGTTAAGCATAATTTAATACCTTTACATGAAGAGAAATGCCTTTCTCTACTATTATGGATGCACTTCTTGGAATTATTGCAGCACTTTCCTCCATGCCTTTCAAATGCCAAAACTGAGGTTCAAAACCCACAAAAATATTTAAAACTAAATTTTGAGACATCTGTCTTGAGCCATAGAATAAACAAGCCTGAGCTGTAAGCTTTAGTCAAACTAAAACACACCTTTTAATTAATATAGTCCTTGTGTGAGGACAGCAATGACCTAGAAAGCAAGGATATACAAGAGCTACTATATTTTTGACACAATACTGTCAGAAACACCTCACAATCTTCACATGAAATAGTAAATTTTTATGAAATATTTTAATGACACATCCAGCAGTGATTCTGGGGAAGGAATCAAATTAGCAGAATTACAATTGTTTTTGAAGAATGAATTTTCCCTGAAACCAAGTACCAAACCTTCAGATGTGGGAATTTAAAATTAATAGACCTCAAGAAGAAACAAGATGGTCTGAGTGAGCATTTCAAGATTCCACTGATTTAGTGAAAATCACACAGACAATTCCTCCTTGTATCAATCATCCCACATCTTAAATGTCAGCTTTGGTTCTGTGAGACTCAAGCATCCCATAGAAAAAACTGGCTTCAGTTAACAAGATCTCTTTAGCAAATGGGACAAAACATCTTCTCCAACACTGAAATCCTAGCAGTGCACTGCTCCTTCCCCATTATTACATATTTTAGTACTATCATGGATGATGGGCTAGAGAGGGATGGTGAGGTTACTCAAAAATAAGTGAAAATTTCCTGACATCTACATAAACATAAACATATAATACTAATTCAGCTCTCCCTTAAATTTAAGGTCAGTAAGGGAAACTCAGTTTTTAACTTCAAAAAATTCTTCACACAATCCCGATGCTTCTTTTTTTTTTTTTTTTTCCCAATAGTCAAAAAAATGGAAGAAAACTACTAACCTTCACTTCTGGGCACAGGCTCTGTAGCACCTGGTGTTTTATCTGGCATCTCTGCAGACGCGGGCTTAGTAAAACCTAATGGACACAAAGCAAAGAAAGAGGTCTCCATCAAAACCAGCACGGTTCAGTAAGGCACTCCCCTGCTCCGCGGCCTCTGTGAAGGATGGGTTCTCAGCTTTCATCGTTCCTGTCTTTGTATGTTAGAAGTGTAAACAGACAAAGCTCTCTTGGGATTAACTGCAATACCATTCAGTAGGCTCTCAGTTGGATGTACTACCAGGTAGGCAGGCATAAAAGGACCCTCTCATACCTGAAAGCATTAATAACATCTGGGGAACTTCTGTCTTTGATTTCACACTTTTTTCTCCCTCATTTAATTTCTAGTGAGGGTCTATGAACTGGGATGGAAGAGCTGCTTACACTCAGGTACTGCTGAAGTTAACCATGGAGTGACCATCCAGAGGGTCACATCAGCCTGCATCAAACAGAAAATCTCACTAACTTAAAGCTTTACTACATTGTAGAGCACCAATATTTCTTCCACCACAGCAGTGGTGGCTCCTCAGGAAGGCAGTGAACACGTCTCCTCTTACAGCAACCTTATGTACCCTCTGTGGTACTGGCTGATGGTCAACATGTGGCCACCACATACTGACTGGGATTTTGTATCCTCCTTTTTAGCTCCTTCGAATATTTTCCCATCACCAGCAACACTGACACTGACACTCCATTTCACATAATGAAAGCCTCAAGATCAGACAGGATGCACCAAGAAAAGACAAATCAGAATGAGGAGGATTCTCTGCCTGAAGAAGTTTGTGTGCCACGTGGGACAGGGACTTCAGCTCAGCTGACAATTCACACAGCTCGGTGCTGCGTACAGCACTGTACAGAGTGCTCAGCGTTGGAAGTATTCACAGTACAGCCTTAATTCCTGACGAAAGAATCATCTACTTTCTATCAACACTGAGGCAAAGAGCTGATTTGGCTCAGATTTGCAGATTTCAAGACAGCCATCAGATCCAGAGTTATGGGAGACCTCCCTGGATAACCCTGCAGCAGAACTCAGACTGTATTCAAATAAATGGCCATTTTCCTCCCTTCTGAAATTATTTTGCTTTCAAATTCATATAGCTTGTTTCAAATCCTATTCTCAGACATAAAACGAAAACACTTCTGCCCTAGTGTCCAATAAAGAGCTTAGGCTTACATTACAACCAAACTAGACAAAATTTGCAGGATTTCTTAAGCTGTTTAAGTCATAAAATAGTATTTCAGGTGTGTTATCCAGGGCAAGTGCATTTGTCACATTTAAGTCACAAATACGTAAAATACTTAGAAACATTAGACACATGGGACCCTACAATCCACTAGCAAATCATAGGGCAGGAATTAATTTCTACTTACCTGATGGAAATTCTACGACATATGATTTCCTAGATCAGCCAATTAATCTCTACTCAAGATAAAATTCACCACGTCTTACTCGGGAATTACTTTGTCTTTAACATAGGTTTTCCATCCACACGACAGCACATATACTGAAGACTGTGAGCTAGCTAAACATCTTCTCTAACTCCCCCAAATTAATAGCTCTAACGCTTATCTACCTGAAAGTCTAGGTTTATGAATTCATAAACCACACTGGGACAGTGCCACAAACTGAAAAAACAAGTGTGCCCGCAACAGAGGTTTAGACAACTATAAGCACCTAGGGGTCTCCAAACTCCCTTATAAATCTGCTGTAAAACAGAACCCACTCTCCAGAAGATAATTTAAAAAATAAATTGGTTCTTCAAACAGATTACTCAACTTTAATTATCTATGCTTATCATCACTAAACAGTTGGTTAGAATAAATACACCAACTGATTCTAAAACTTGGCAAGCTCATGTCTAACCCTCTGCATTCAATGGTGCACTACATATTCTCTGAACATTGCACCAGGTTATACATCAAATTCCAGTTTTCCAGTGATTTACTAGTAAAGTTGATAGAACCAGTTAATCACACAATGTATTTGAAACAAGAAAATTCATCAATAAATACTATATTTACTTTCTGTGATTAATTTTAAAATATAATAAATGTTTTCTGTAAATTTTACACTCTAAAAAAAATCATTTCATATCACTTATTCAAGAAACAATCTGTTTAAAATGGAAGGACATGGATATCCACATATTTGTTTTCTGATTTTCATTGGTTTGAGTTGCATAGACTTGAAATTATAACCTTAAGTAAACTTCACCATGAAAATGCTCACAAAAAAAAAAAAAAAAAAAAATCAGTAGTCTCAGAAATAATTTTGGGCTTCTTTACCGATATTTTGTAGAGGTGCTAAATACAAGCATGAGAAAAAAGACTTTTTTCTTGCCTCTTCTGCCCTGATTTTTATTTACATAAGTCCAATTTTTTCTTGTCTAAAGTAGGCCAGCCTTTTCTACTTGGCCTTCAAAGGAAGTGATAGCCTTGCTTTTCTGTTCTCAAAACTCAAAACCAGAAAGCTATTCTACTGCAAGTAAGACACACCCCAACAGTCATTCATCCGAATTTAATGGAGTTCCTGTGCTTATCCCTTGCTATGGAGCATGACCTATCATTCCCAGCACAAAAGCAAGTGGGATTCAAATGGGCGTTGAATGACCTTGTCATTTTTAATAATGGAATAGTAACTTGAAAGCTGGATCATTCAATTACTGCACACAAACCAAGGTATTTATTGAACAGGTTCAGACGTGCCACAGCTACAACAACTCTGTTTCAACAGCTCATTTGGATAATCCATGGCAATTTTAAAAACTACAGTCCCACTAATGGTTTTCTACAGACTTACCAGTTTAGCAGCTCTGCGTTACAAAACGGGATAGCAAGGGTGGCTTAACACAGTTACAACGGGCTGAAGGAAGTCAGCCTCTGTGCCTAGAAAAGTGTGTCTTCAGAACAATACCTAGAAACTCTTAGACCTCCAAGATCCCTGAGTCCAGCTGTTAAACTGACACTGCCAAGTCCACCCCTAAACCACATCCCTAAGTGCCATATCTACGCATCTTTTAAATATCTCCAAGGATAGAGTTTCCACCTCTTCCCTGGCCAGCCTGCTTCAATGCTTGAAAAACTCTTTCCACAAAGAAATTTTTCCCAGATATTCTTGTCACTCTCTGTAATGGTTTTCAGTAATGAAACAGTCTGAAATTTGTTGCTGCTTTTTCTAAAACTTACAGGAGATTAGTTGTACCAGAATAGTACAACCAGGTGAAAACATGACACAATCTTCAGAGTTTTTCCAATTAATTGTCAATAAAAAACATTAAATCTAAAAGTTGAGGTCCAGTAATGTGGCACAGAACAGTATTTTATGACTGCTTTTAAAAGTACACAAATCCATATATTTTAAAATCTAAAAAGTATGCTTAACCCCTTTCTGTCTCATTAATGCAAACTAGTTCTATGCTATTGTTAGAAATTGCAGAATAAAAAGAAGAAATATAAAAGTAATATAGAACTCTGCTTTTGTTTTCTGTAACACACCAAGTTTTGAATCATTCAAAAAATGTCAATTTTTCAGAAACCAGTGTTGAGCATTCCTTTATTTATAAATAAAGTTCCTCCTTTCAATCTAGGAAGGAAATCTCTGGCAAATACTATTCATCAGACTAGGAAACTAAATCTCTCTCTCTGCAGTAAGGCCAAGCTGGACTCATGTAAAATCCAGTAGAAAAGCAGCATTTGGGGTACAAGCTTGCTAGTAAACGTGAGAGGAAATAATGCTTGCTCACTTTCTATACAAATAATTTCCACTTATCCAGACAATCTTATTAGTAGTATCCCAAAATTTGCAATAATTTCAAGATCAATAAATTAAGTAACTTATAAAAACAATCCAGGTAGACCCTTCCAAATACTCATGCAACATAATTATTGAAATAGTTTTAATTGTCTCTGAATCTCAGGCTCAGCTATTCTAGTAGTCCCTGAGGTACCTTGTATTTTTGAATTCATCAGTCAAAAAGGCCACCTATTGCTAGGAGCACTTTTTCACAGAACATCCTAGTAAGCGACCTGGAAATACATATGCATTGATAATTTATGAATAAACACAGCTATACTGTTTACATTTCTCAGTTAAGCAAAACTTTAACAGCAACCAAAAACAGTCAGATGTATGACCACGCATTTTCACGGGCCTTAATCAGCTAGGGCCACCCAAACAGGCATACTGGGAGGTCCTAGTTGAAGAAATTTTTTGTTCCTTCCAGTAGATTGATTTGCCTTTAAAATCCTGAGCTGCTAAAAACTGCAAATCAGCTTTAGCATTATGAAAAACATAAGATCCTTTAAACACAGCATCTAAACCAATAGTGTACTATAGGTGAATTAGTAAAACATTCAAATTTATAGCACATGGGTAGCTAAAAAATACTTTTAAAAAAGCATGCTCACAAAAAATATGGATTATTTGTGTTTCACAGACAAATATATTCCTTGTCTCTTTAATTAACTGTACTTTGCAAAAAAGCCCAAATAAAACCCAAATGAAAGAAAACCACTGGTAAGGGTTTCCAATAATTCAAATCAAAGTATCATGATTTTCACTTTTAAAGTTTCATGGACATATTTTCACTAGAGAGAAGACTTCTGGTCCACTTTTGTTCTTTCAGCAATTTATTGCTGTATTCTCAAAAAAGCATCAAGCAGCTTGAAAGAGACTATTGTTTGTCACAGGACTGTTTGCAATTGTAACTATGGAGTCCAACTATGTCTTTATGTTGAACAACAATCACCACTAACTAAAATCGAACCTGAACCTTCTCCTTTGTGTCAAATCCCTGGCTCCTGGTCTACATCTGCTCCAAATAGCTGGAAGTGATCGTATTTAAGAAAGTTGGTGGATTTCTTCAAAAACTTGTCAAATACAGTCACTTGTCAATGACAGACACTGCATTTCTCCCCCATCTTCCATAGGCACAATCAGCATTAATATTAAGATTCTGCTGTGGCCACTTTATTCACAATCAAAATACACATTCCCTTACAATACTATATTACAATTTTAAATGCAGCCTTTTACAGATTAAACAGTTGGTACTTTATACACACATCAATACATGTAAAACAACTGAAGTCCTGAAATTCTACATTACATACTGTGCTGTTAACAGAAAAGCTATGTGTTAGTTTATCTTTAAACAGTATCTAGATGAGTTCTTCCTGCTGCAATAAAAAAAAAAAAAAAAAAAAAGTCCAAGAGGGGTAGAAAGAAAATAGATAATAGTAGGTTTTTCACCATGAAATATTTTGTAAACAAATAAGGACAATTGGATGCCCAGAAACAGCTGGCACAGACAGCCACCCTTCTTGGATAAATGATATTGAATGTCACATTTCTGAACGCAAAACAACTCACAGAACCTGAAAACCAGCACTCACATTCTCAGGTTTCAGGATGAACTCCAAACTCCAAGGATAGCTATGGTAAAATTCATACTCACATCAACACACTCAGACTTTGACATTTGGCTGTTAAACACTGCATATTATCTTTGTTAGAGAATAAGGACATCTGTCCCTGATCTAGTTTTCGCCATTTGTTTGCCTACGAAATCCCTTCTGGAGCAGACACATTGCTGCTCTGAACCCCCTGAGAAGAGCTTTGCTCCCAGGTCACATAAACCATAAAAACAAGTTTATATGCTAACACTAACACAGTTCTTTCACATGAACCAAGAAGTGACACTGAAAGAATCCCTAAATAACACTGACCTAAGGGATAGCAGTTATGAGGACATAAACCAAGCCTCATTTTGGCTTCTATTCACCACCACCCCACAGCCTTACCAAGTAATATGGCAATACCTGTTTAAGATTCAAGTGTTATTTCAATGTCATAGTTATTCCTTCAAAATTGCACAGAATTCTAATGGCTCCTTTCATTCCCTTCCAGCAGTACTCTGGATGTAGGCGTGAGTTACAGCTTCCCTTCTCCAACAATCCTCTCCTTCAAAGTCCTACAAAAATCTTCCAGTCTTTTTCCTCCTGCACATCGACACATACCAAAATGTTCCAGCTTTGAGGCGTTTTCTTGGAGCTTGGGGTTTGGATTTCATGGGGGTTTTGGTAAGATGCTACACATTTTGCTGGTTTTCCCAAACCAGATCACCCTTTCACTTTCTTTTCCACTGAAAGGCAGTAACAGTGGCACTTAAGATAAATGCAGCAAGAGATGAGCTGGTCCAAACAAGACCCTCTGCTCTACACTGGCAAGAAGGAGCAAAACTCCCTTTACACATTTGCCCATTGATGAAAGTCATGGCAACATCACTCTCTCTCCTGCCCACTTCTTCAAAACATATTTAACTACAGCATCCTCTGCCTAGTTTCTGGAGCTAATCATCCATACTGTGGCTGCAACCCAAAATACATAACTTTTTGCCAGCAGGCGAAGACCAAATCACAGAATCTCTTTGTCACTTTCATTCTGGTTTACTGCAATTCACCATGTTTGAATGTGAAAAACATCACAAATGTTCTAATGTAAGGAAGGAGCTGTCTGGCTCCTCTGTGGTTTAACTGCTACGCATATGTCTTCTCCCTCCTCCAACCTCTCCAACAGTTCTGAATCCATTCCCAGTGCTATTCCAAGGTTTTAGTCATGGTTTTCCAAACCCACTAAAAGATCAAGTCCAGCAGCTAATCACTGTATTCCAGTCTGCAAGGCAAGATGGTGTATTTTTTACAAAGTAACACCAGATATGAGGTCTAGAAGGGAATGTGACACAGTATTTTCTCCTTCAAACTTTGTGTAGAACTTCTTGAAAAGATGAGCCATACTCAAGGCTTGGTCTGTGTCCAACCACGTTGCAAGGCTCCTTACTTAAAACAGCATATGCTGCTTGTATGCCAAGTGAAACAAAGAGGAAAACTCCCCACAGGGGCTTGTGGGAGGAGGAAGAGGGATCAAAACCTTGACTGACACTCCCCAAATACCCTTGTGAAGCATATGCTCAAAGCCTAAGCAGAAAGACATCAGCTTTAATAGGTGAAATGCATGCATTTCCTGCATGTATTTATTAACTGTATGCTGATCACAGCAGTTTCTCAGCTCAGCAGAAGTGCTGCCTGTCAAACTCGAGTCATTTCAGTGCAGTTTGTAGGGAATTCTTTAATACAATTAACCACTGATATTTCTCCTTCTTGTAAAAACGAACCATTCACGAGTATTTTTGAAAACATTTTTGGGCGCGTTCTCTTTTGCACACGCAGCTTTGCTCGAGACGACAAGCAGGCACGCCGCTGCAGAGAGAAGCCGCGAGAGCGCTTTCCCGGGATGGCGCCCGGAGCCGCTCGGCACCGCTTCCAGCGGAGCTCCCGCAGGTGGCACTCGCAGCTGCTCCGCCGGCAGACAAAGCCGAGTGCTTGCTGCACGACCTGTCCCTCCCTCCCGGTCAGCGTGTCGGGAGAGGGCTAAACATCCTTCTGAACTGTCGTGCTTATCACTCGAGTCTGGATTTGGGGTTGGGTAGCCTGACAGCTAAGCTGCTGTATCACCTTTTGCTTATTTCAAAACTCCCTATAACCACAATTATTTTGTAAAGCGCTGGGTATTTTTCAAATTATATACACATATTGCTTCTCTCATGCCTTTGCACAGTGCAGTTAATCTCAGCAGCTCTTCCAGGTCTTCATTAAAGTTAAAAAACCCCACACGAACAAAGAAAAAAAAATCCATCAAAAGATCATGTTTCACTTACATACAGAAGGTCTGTCACTTCAGACACTTTCTTTTGAATCTAAGCTTGAGAAAACAGACTTAGGTAAAGTGGCTCAGCACAGGACATGCCTGACATACACTGATGAAAACCAAGGAAAAGCAGGATAAGCAGGTCAGTCCCAAGATATTTAGGGACTTAGAGGCAAGTCTCAGCACAGACTGTTCTGAGTACAGCAGTAGCAAGTCATAGCTGCCAAAAACAGCTATCGTTATCACAAAACACTGTTGTCATCTACCCAAAGAAATCTGCTACTCAACAAGTATACAATGAACCACACAATGTATTCTATCCAAAGCATTTTCTGAGAAAATTAAGAGACCCATGTACTGCGTTACATGCAGTTACTCTGTAAAAACCAACCACCAGCATAGTTCTCTTTATTGACACTTAGAAAGATAAAATATTTTAACTGAGCTACCCTTATATTGTTTTCTGATTTCATTTTTTAGATAATACGGCTTCTACTGTTATGTGCTAATTAAGACCACACAAAGAAAACTGAATTTGAAACAAACCCATTTAAAAATAAAATCAAATGCCTCAACATAGACAAGAATGCACAGTTGAATGCACAGTTCACTATTTTATTTATTACAAGAGCTTATCTTCAATACCATTAATTTGTGATTCTTCAGTAATGCATATACCAAGTGCAGAAATAGCACAAAAAGCACTATGCACATACACCAGCTATGGCACTAAAAAGACTACAGGATTTTAGGGTACAAGTCCTCACATTGTGATAACAGTCAAACCCATGGCCAGAACCTTGACAGTTGCCAGAAAAGAATACATGACTTTCCCCTCAACAGATTCTCTGATACTGTTAGAATTTACAAAGTCATTTTACCATGACACCCTAAAGACAGTCTCTGAATGTTGGGTTTACAGCTGCACTTCTGCCTTGCTCACCATTCACCCCTCCAACTACACACTCCAGGTAAGTGTTCAGACTTCATCGGGGAAAAAAAGGTTTTAAGAATTTTTTTTAAATCTACATTTGGTATTTTGACTGGTCACTAGCATCCCCTCTTCTTGCATCTTTCTCAAGAGAAAATACAACTACAGATGCTTTAGGTCTTGTATTTTGTTGAAGAAAGTCCAGATGAAGGCCATCAAGTTGACTAGGGGGATGGAGCACCTCTCCCAGGAGGTAAGGCTGAGAAAATTGGGGTTGTTCAGCCTAGAGAAGAGAAGGCTTTGGGGTGACCTGATTGTGGCCTATCAGTACCTGAAGGAAGCCTATGAGAAAGCTGGAGAGGGATTTTTTTACAAGAGCATGTAGTGACAGGACAAGAGAGAATGGCTTCAAACTGAAAGAGAACAGGTGTAGATGAACTACGAGGAAAAAATTCTTTACTATGGGTGGTGAGGCACTGGAAGGAGTTGTCTTGAGAAGTGACAAATGCCCCATTCCCTGGAAGTGTTTAAGCCAGGTTAGATGGAGCTCTGAGCAACATGGTCTTGTGGAAGGTGTCTCTGCCCATGGCAAGGAGGTGGGAACTAGATGATCTTTAAGACCTCTTCCAACCGAAATCATTCAATGGTTTCATTCTAGTGAGGTGCAGAGCTTAAACCTCACTACTAGGCCAAAAGTTCTGGCTTAATAAATAAAGAAAAAAAGTTCCAAAACATTCCAGAGCTGGATGTGAACCTGCCAAACTTCTTCAATAGCAGAGATTGCTTTATAGTGTACATGGTTAAGAAAAGGAAACTGAGGAGGAAAGAATTTCAGCATTGTTTATCTCAGAATTACTCAAATTCCTTTCAAAACTCTGAACTTTGCTACAATTAAGAGTGATGTTGATTTGACTAATAAACAGTCAGAGAGATGCACACACGCAAGGAGTCAAGGAGTCCCTCTTTAGTGTTTTTCACATTCAAGTCTCCAGTGCTCAGCAACTACAGTTTTAAGATTCCTGGTTAAAGACAAAGACTGCTGCTGCTGTTCCATGCTGCTCACAGATATTAAAAAAACCAAACGAGCAAACAAGAGCAACAACGCAGCTAACATCCTAACAGCCAACTTTTATTCCCATTTCTCTTATACAAGGAAAAACAAGCAAAACAAACAAACAAAAAACCTTCCAGACTTGCATCTGACATATAAAGTAAAGAACCCCTGGTACCTGCTTTTAAAGGCTGTAAGCCTCCGCCAAATTGTTTTTCTATTAAAGAGGTTGTGTAGCACTCAAAAAGACTTTTCTTTTTGCTTGATGCCTGCGCTTGGGGTATCACTAAACATCATCTTGGAAAAGACCACTGATGTGCAAATTCATCATTTCACCATAGCCTCAAGTAGTGGAAGAAACAAAATCAAAGCAGGCTGTGAGGAAGCAAAGCTGTTGTTGGAGCCCAAGGAATCCAATTACAGCAAGTAAGTCAAATAACAGTGAAAATAAACTATAATATTGTCCTATGTGCTGAATAAACATTACCAATGAATTCCAATACGTCTGAAGAATTGGCTGTAAGAATGGTAGAAACAATTTTACCGTGTCTTCAGGCATTTCACCCTCTGACACTTTTTGTATTTTCCTTTCTGTTTCAGGAAATTTCTTGACACCAACTAAAATTCGCTAACTTTGTCACACTTATGCATCAGAAGAAAGGAAACAACCTTGCCATTTGCTTAGTAAGGACATCAGGCTGTGTCTATTACGCAGGGTAGCTTCTGTTCAGATCACAGGACTATGATAATAATGAAGGTTTTCCTGGGGCTTGTTTTGTTTTAAATTAAAACTCTATAGCACTCTTACAGAGAACTTCTTGATATTTAAGGTCAGTAAAAAGCTATTATCTATGGGAAGAATGAAATCTGTATCTATTTTAACTCTGTGTAGGGCCAAAGTCAAGGCACTGAGATAGGGAATGACATCTTCCTCAACTCACATAACCAGTATGCAATGCAAACCCTGACAACTTGACAGAGATAAGGTGCATCTAAAAGCAAATACTCAAAGAGTACAGAACAGCAGCTCAATGCTTTTCAAGAATATAAATACAGAAAAGTCCTATTCAAAGTCAGCTGTTTCAGGGGTATTTCTTCTCTGCACTTAAATAAGTTTCTGAAAGCTCCCAAAAAAACCCAACCAAACAACAACAATGGAAAAAAAAATCCTAACAAACCAAAAAACAACAAACCACAAAAATGCTGCTCTGCACCAAATTAAAATCACAAATTTATTCTCTCATGTGCACATTTTTTCAAAGCACTGCTATTTTTCTTCCAATTTGGCTAACAGCAGAAAAATTAGTATGCATCAATTCCCATTAGGCTGCTACACCTCTTCTGTAAAATAATTGTAATATGTTTGGATTCACTGCGTATTTTCAAAGAAATAACTTCAGACTTAATTGTAGAAGAAAACCACAGAACTTTCAGAATAAGGTCATACTGATGAAAGACAAAAATGCCAACACTGTCCAGAAAGTCCATTTACTTTCTTAAAATTTTTCCTAAACAATACTAATTCCAAGTAAATAAGAGAGAATGATATTTTCCCCCTCAACTGTAAACTCTTTTGGAGAGTTAAAGAGGTGGGGGGGTGGAGGGGAAGATATAAAGGAATGTTTGGTTTGGCATTGCTGCCAAGGGGAATGTTCATGAAGGGGAAGCCTACTTAAAACCAGAATAATGGATAATTATTGCTTTAGATGTGGATCCTTCACTAGTTTTGTCTCCATGACACACAGTGACACCATCACATTTATAAGTAAAGACTCAGACAGATTCACAGTTAGGAGATTTGGCTCCTACAAAGCCCATTTGCGTGTTTCCTTCAACTGCAATTGCCTGAGTATAGCATTACTGCTGAAACAAAAGGTTTAGACGTGGACTTTATAATTATTAGACAAGTAATACTCACTTGGCTTTTCCAGAAATTGTCATTTGAGTGGCTAGCCAAAGAATATGCATAACAAAGCTACTTATGCATGCTCTCTGAAACACGTTTGTTGCGGTTTTTTTCACCCACAGCCATCAGAAAAAGTCCCTCTAACTTTCTGACTGCAGTAAACTACCATTAATGAAAATTTTGGGGTTTTGTTTTCATCACAGAGTATGTAACACTAGGGAATAACACAGCAAATCACATAAAAGAGTCAACAGTTACAGTTTTCTGAGCCCTGACATGTTCCAGGCTCTGAACGCCACCGAACCTGGCAGACCCCCAGCCCCGGCTCAGGCAGCTGACTGTAGGAACCCTTCATGTTCTTCCAGCTTTTCCTTTCCCTACTTTGGGAACACATACGTCTATGTGTATAAATGTATATATATGTATATACACACTGTGCACACATGTTAAAAAAGAGGAAATTAATAAAAGACAAGCTAACAGCACTGTGTACGTTCCCTTGCAATTTATCCAAATGAATGGCCTCATAACTCAGATTGGGACATTTCCTGTAAAAACACTCCACTATTTATCAAACCACTCCAGAGTGCAACTGTTGAAGCGTGGCTTGCAAACAACACACTTTCACGAGCCAAAGTTTGCAGTCATGTCCAGAACACTCTAACTAGCTGGGATGGAGAAGCCAGAGCCCTCTTGCTGTATGTTAGCTTTGAAAAGTGTGACCTCAGTTCAGAGTTCTGTAACTGCAAGCATAGTCCAGCTGGCTTTTGTGGCACAGAACTGCATATGCAGAGCACAGAGAAACTGCGGTTTCAAATCACATTCATGCTTAATCTCTGACAGAACACATGCATATATACAGTCATTAAATATATTCATTATAAAGAATAAGGAATATTAGATGAAATAGGACTAGAAATGGAAACTACTTCATTCACTTATGATCAGCACAAGTATAGGGTCTAGGAGACTAAAACTGGTAAAAGGGAAAACTTTCATGGTAACAATCTTTAACCTGACAGAATTTCCAAAGGAATTTGAATGACCATTTTGACAGAAGCAGGTGACAAGCTGTTGAATAAACTTTTCTTTTGGGTTAAGCTGCAGTATTCTCCAGACATGGAAACTCCTATATAAATATATAAAGCTTCTTATCTCCACTACTCTTTCTCAGAAGAGCTAAATTTCTTGGTAAACATTGAATTGCCAAATGCAGACCTTCACTGGCCCCTGACCAAAATACTAGTTCCATTCAGAAAAAAAAACACGGGGAAAAAATAACATGATTTAGAAGTATTATAGTTGGAATATGATTTCCTTCAGTTGAATGTTTTTCCCCTTTCTACATCAGTTTAAGAGACATGGTTTGGTCAAACAGTTGTTTATAAGTAATTCTTGATAACTGCATGGAGTCCGAGCCATTGTGCACTTTGATACTTCATTCACCGTCTCAGAAAATAAAATAAATAAATAACTTAGACTTATCTTTCAAACACAGAAATAAAGAAATACCTATTTTGTACTAAAGTAACATAAAATCCAGCTACAGCCATACCACTGACAACTCCAGAAGAACCTGTTTTTAAGAAAACAGCTTTATATTACATTGGTCATTTGATCTAGTACTGGAAACCAACAAAAATAAGGTCAGGGTGTGAGTGGGAATCTCTAAATAGGGTTGATTAAAGTAAATATTCAAAGGGATATTACTCAAGTCAGTACCAAAAGCTTCAGCCAGTTTCCAAAGCCTTTTGAATTGTCAGAGCTAAGCCCAGTGAATTCAGATGAAAGTTCCTTTTCTTCCACTTTTAAGGGAAGAAATAACTTATGGGAACTTTCTGCAAAACAGCCTTCTGAGTTTAGTAATTGGAGAACAAACCTAAAGCACTGCCAAGACACACAACTAACCGTTTATAAACCTTAATGTTTCATTCAAATATTAAGTACTGATCTACTGAAACAACACAGAGGTATTCCAAAAATGCTGTTTCAAGTTATGTAATACCATCCTTAGTACATAAAAATCCCAGCTCCTCCATTCTTGCTGCCTAGCCCACATTTTGTCCTCTGAGGAACACAGGCACACAGAGTGCATACTAACAACACCAGGTTCCCACTGAACCCAGCAAGTGGCACAGTGGACCGAGGAAACCACCTGGCCCTGCCTCCCTCTGAGATTTTGACAGCCTATTCAGCGGGGCAACAGGAAAAAAAGTCCCTGTTGTATTTTGAACACACACGCAGAGCTATGCATATTACCGCAAAAAGCAGGGAACCACTCTATCTGATCAGCTAATGTGTTTCTATAGCCCTCTGAGCCTTACTGCACTTAGGCAAGAGGAGTAGGGGGAAGAAGCATTTGCTCCCTTTAAATTCGATGACTGTTACTCCATCTCCTTCTCATCCTGTCACTGTTCCCAAAGCCTGTGCAGTATTCCCGGAAATATCACCAAGCTATCACTTTTTCCCCAGTGATCACCACTACGAGTTCACCCATTGGGGCATATCAATTTAACAAGTGCCAAGTCAGTTCCAAACTCTTCTGTTTCCTCTTTCCCAGTTCCAAACTCCTCCATTTCTTTCTACAAAACAAACAATCCAGAAATTCAGTTTGAAATAAACAACAGCAATTCTGTAGAGCAAACTTACCCAAGCAAGAGACTAAGAAAGTCTGCAGAGAAATGCTGACTGAGAAGATGTGCTCACATCAAATAAAACGTGACCCTTGATTTTCCCCACAGTGAAAACACTCACGGGATTTCTGAACTAACCTGCAGATTCTCCGATGCTGAATAAATGCTGAGGTCACATTGCAGGGTTTCATCATCAGAAAAATGAAGGCTATTCTTAAATTAATGCATTAGATGTGCCCAAAAAGTGCTCCTGGGTGCAAAAGCAAGCTGGGACAGAATAACACATCTGTGGTAATGAATAATCCTACTCTCCAAAGCAGGGCGCATAAAAGGCATCTCTCAAGAGTGACGGCTGAACTGCACTAGGGACCGTGTCATGCCTGGGAACTGTCTGTGGAGAAGGCTAACTATCATTTCCCAACATCACACCAGCAAACATGACCATCACAGACCATCTTCTTCCAGGCCTGGGAGGCCCATCTTCCCAGGCCCATCTGAATTTTGCACAGGTGTAACCTTACAGCACTCCTCTCTCAGGCCACCTATGTTCATAAACCTTTGCTGACACATAGTTTCGAATAATTTTTTCCCTAATTGAGTTTCATTACACACTTCAAAGATTCAAAGAACTCTGAATGGAGACAGAGACAGAAAAACACACACTGGCATAAAAAGCAGAACAGGGAGAGAAGAAAGGAAAAAAGACAGCCATACTCTCTGCAGAGGAGAAAGTATAATTACACGCAATTGAACTACTCTTCCCTTATGCATGTGCCTCTGGCAGTGTCAGGGTTTGCTTCTACCTTTCAGTCCTGACCTTTAACACAGACCACATACAAACCTTTCAAAAAAGGAGCATCATTTTCTGTCTTTGTACCTCTAAACACATTTTTCTGCAACTTTTCAGCTCCTGTGTATCCAACAAATGGTGGATGCCTCCTTCCACTGTGCCAGAGCAAGAGGCTTTTCTACAAGGAGAGTTCACAGGCAGTTGCCCAGCTCTCCTGTAGCAAGAAAAGTTTTCTTATGGCTGGGGTTCCACACACAAGTATTAAGTCTGGGCATCCCTGTGACGCTACCAGGTTAATGCCAGCATGAAATGTAAAGTAGAACCTCAATAGAAGGGACTACTTTGTGGTTTGTGCGCTTCAGGTTTTCTTTTTAAATCCAACTGCAATACAGTTTAAGCAAAACCTCTTAAAGTTTGGGAAGAAGCTGCAGTGAATCGTAGTTATAAAACAAAGGCCAAACTTTTTAAAAACTGTTCAGTCATTTTAGCATCTACCCCAATTTGTGGAAAACAGGAACCCAGAACACTTAACAAAAGTAACTACAGTGAATGTTAAGGCAACTACCAAACTTCAAAATTACTTGTTATTTTTGACAGCTTTGAGTTTTTACATCTAAATGTAAGAAATGTTTGATCTACTTTAAAACGCTCCGTGGTACTTCTTTCAAACTGTTCTTACTAACAAACAAGCAAAAAAGAAGCAAAAACAAAACTACCAAAACTAAGGAACGAGGTTTGAATCATGTAAACTCTGATGGGTAGAATTAGCATAACCTTTATAGTATGTCTAGAATTATTTTGTCTTTTTCCAAAGTTAACTGTCAGCAAAATTTACATACAAACTCAACTATTTCATTAATTAATTTGTTACAAAAGTTACTAGTTAAAACAGATTACCTGTAACTACCAGCCTCAAATCTCTGAAGCTGAAGATAAAGCATATTTCTCTAAGGAAGTAAGAGAACTGCTCCACTTTTCAGAGGAGTAATTACAAAAACATATTTTTCCTTTACCAGTTCAAGCATGTATTAAAACCAAAATAGATAATAAAGTCCATTACAACCACATACATGTTCTATGGGCTTTTGTTGCAGTTTTGCTCTTTTTTCCACCCTGCGAGACCTCCATCAAAGATCTACTTTAACTGATGCATCAGAGTGCTTACTTAGCAAGATTATAAGAAGATGATATAAATGAAAAAAAGATTCTCAACCTTACAGCTGCAATAAAGGAAAAGAAATCTATTAGGAAGAACACTTGAATGCTGTACAGATTCAGAGCCTGAAGGAGATAGCACATGGGTTCCCCAGTGCCTGATTATTGGGTAGTGTTTTACATTCTACTTTTCCTCTGGGATGCTGGCACCTCCCCCAGGAAGGCTGCACTCCACCTATTCCCAAGTGTGAGTCTGGTACTGTAGACTGCAGTGAAAACCCTATATTCAAACTAACACTTCATATAGAGTATGAAATACACATCAAAAATATTCCAATCATATCAGAATACCATGGACATTGAAATCTTCCAAGATATCTACCATGAGCTGCATTTTTGGAAGCAGAGGTTTGCAATCCTAGATTAACATATAAGAATCACGAAGGAAAAATTATTTGTTTAGTTTTAGCGATAAAGATCAACGGCAGGAAGCACGATACTATAGAGATAGTAAGATATTTGTATGATGCCTGCTTATAAATAGATGTGTGTTTACATTATGCTTTCCACATACACAGAAAGAAGCATGCATTTTTCTACCAGTATTGCCAGTTCATTTTAAGCAAAACCCCCATCTACTAATCTCATTTCCAGCAAGCATGCAGCGGCTTATGTCACTCGCCTTAAAGACTAATATCCAAGAAAGCAGGGAAGGAAATTACTTGTGCAGGGGGATTTCATGCCTCCCTCATTGATACAGCTATTTACACTATAGAATTTACTCAACTATCTTTACCTTTATGTCTCATAAAGGCATGGGTAAGACAAAACATGATTTGACAATCGCAGGAAACATATACCACTCAGTGCTGAAAGGCTGTTAAACAGCTTCATGAGAATTAGTGCTTCAGGCAGTTAAACTACATCTTGGGATGCAATTTAGGTACATGTAGTAGCATTGCATGCATTTAGGTCCCTGTAGTAGCAACAGGGATGAAGAGCTGGGGACTCATGTTTATCACATATGCACTGTTGCACCACAAGAGATGAAGCACAACAGCACTTGTGTGGGGCTCCTCCAGTCCCCAGAGTAAAAAGCATTTGGGGTTTTTGCCTCTCATCTCTCCTGGCCAGTGGGGGAATTAAATCAAGCTGTTCTCAGGAATGGAGAATAACAGTAAGCTTCAACCCCTGGAAGACAGCCCTCTCACTCACACAAAAATTACCTAAATTTTATAGTTTCATCCATTTTTTGTTTCCTTGTTCTATGCACAGTAACAATACAGACATTAAGATTTGCACGAGCATGTTACCACAGGCGTCACTCTGTCTCTTAAAGCCTGCTGGACATCAACAACCCAGCAGATGGTCATTACTCCAAATTCCCCACCCTCCATCATCATTAATTCAGGAGCAAACTCACTTCAATGGGCTAGACCCAATTCATAAAGAACTCATTGTCCTGACCAAATTAATAGCTTTACATCTTGCGTTACCAGATGTGCTTCAGAGACACAGTAACATTTTATATTATAATGTGCTGTTTAAAGTCCACTTCAATGTCATTTCTCATAAATATTGCTGTACAAGGCAAACATACAACTATGAATCTATTCCCAAAATAAACACAAAACCCCTGTATTTTTGGTTTAGATCCTAGACAGATTTGGCACAAGCGTCACCCAATTATCCTGCAACTCACTTGATCAAAAGCTATCTACTCTGATAGCAGTCTTTTGAAAGGCTTTACTTCACCCTGAAGATTAATAAACCCTCAACACTGGTACATCCAATAAAGAGACAAGCACTTATGGTGCCTATTACATAAGCAACACAATTTAGACTAATAATAATAACAACACCAAAACAAATGGGACAACTCAAATTTATAAGAACTTTGAGTAGGTCTTAACTTCACTGATAAGTCACCAGTAGATTTTTGATACATGTCAAACGGGGAATGAAAAGGAACAGAGGGAATCATTTGTCATGACTCGAGTCATGTCATGTCTGCCATTTGTCAACAAGTTTGCATTAAAACAATGGAAGAATCTTTTCCATAGGAACAATTTGCAAAAATGAACATCAGTAGACTAGAATCAACTGGCAAGCTATCCTACCCGCTTATGGAAAAATAAAAAGCAGAATTTTGAAAATCGCCATGTTTCTTGTGAGAAAGAGGTAGAGATCATTGAAGAATTGTACTTGAAATAAAAAATGTAATTAAAAATAGAAAGAGAACTTTCCAGAGAGATCCTATTCCCTTGAGTTTTAAGTTACATTGTTATTTTTCCATGGAACTGAAACAGGTTTTCTTACAATCCTGTATCTGAAAACTTCTCTTGCTGATAGTTTTGTTGAAAACTGCTTGTGTGAAACGTTCTGTTTTCAATAAATTGTTATTTTCCAACAAAATATTTTTGGCTGAAAAATTCCTGACTGGCTTGACTTGTAAAATAATTTCTCAAGTGTAACATTCATTAAGTTCAATGCCTTTTCTTAGTTAAAAGGCTGCATTGTGTATTTTAAAAGATAGCCACTCATTGTCATAGTGGCACAAAACAAGCAACATTTGTGTTTAAACCTGTAATGCATGGAGGGCATTTTTCCTAAGTAATCTATTTCTACATAGAAGAAATAAATGTAACTGATACTAAGGTCTGTTCTAGTCTACCTTGAAAACAGAATTAGAATCTACATATCCAATAAACCTTAACCTCTATTTGATCGCAGTCAAAACAGACAACTATCTTTACTAAGTGACTGTACATATTTAAATTATGTGGTAAACAAATATAATCCAGGTGGATTTACCCTGAAGTAGAGTTTACAGCCATAGCTGAAGGAAAGGAGAGAGGGCTGAAATGTCTGTGGTTTGACAAACATAATTCTGGAAGCGGACAAGGGAGCAAGGGAGAAAAAGAAATATTTTCTTATAAAAAGGAAAACAAAGAAAAAGGGAAGTCATAGTTATGTTTCTTATCAAATTCCATACTGGTATAATTTTTAATACAATAGAAACTCATGAATCAAGAACAAGATCATTTGATGCATTGCATTTCTGTAACTGAAGCTAAATATGCAAAGGTTGGGGGTTTTTTCATGTATTAAATATTTTTTCAAATTCCTACATAACGTAACTAATAAAAATATTTACTTTTACAAAGGGTCAAGTGGACAGAACATAATTCTCCCAGAAGGAAACCAGATGTTCAGTTTCTTCAAAGCGATGTCCGTGCTGATAAAAGCAGTAGCTAATCTTTCTTTTAGAGGTTGAAGGTCTTGTTGAAGTTTCTTTTACTGAAGAACTATGTATCAAGCTTTAATGAATATCTGCCTCAACGGAAGAAGTATTTTTAATAGAATTTTGGCTTGTGTGTATAGTCATCAATGCATATGTACTCAGAGCTGTCTCTGAAAATTTTGTAAAACAATTTATAGTTGTGCTCTAAGTCACGTATTGCGTCTTTAACTCATGATAAAAGAAGTCACATCTGTTCCCAAAGCCAAGATTCCATAATAAAATCATCTTAGCAAACACCTATATAGTAATTTGAATACATTAAGTCACACAAATATTCAGGTGTTTCTCACAAGTAATTCAAGTGGTGCAGAATAATCTATCGATGTAGTGCTTAGAATTGCAAAAAGCTCAAATTAACAATTTATTGTTTCTTAAAACTTATAATGCACTCTTCATAAGCTCAACAGATGAAGAGATCCATAAAACAGAACTTACAAAAACTTGAACAAATAAATTTTGAATGATTCTGTGGGTTTTTCCTGTATTACTTGGCTTTTGCCATGACTAATATTTACCTACAACATAATGCTTGCCAAGAGATGCAAGATAATTCTGAAATCCTATGGGGATAGGCTAAATGTTTAAAAGGCTTTGGAGGCATGAACAGGGTCCCTGTGTATCTCACTCAGAAAGCAAAAGGATTACTTAGTTGCTTAAACTACTCTTAGATTAAGTCTTTGGGGGAAAAAAATCTAGTTTTATCACTAGGTAGAAGGAAACCCCACCCAACTTAAATTTAAATTTGGGGTTATGTCACCTGCTTTTTCATTTTCTTGAAATGAAACAAACTTGTTCATTTTCAGTTTGCTCTGATCAAGGAATGACTAAAGGTTAACCACATCTATGCTGGATAATTACGCAGTTGAATACTCCACATTGTCTGCAAGTTTGGAGAACAGATGAAAGTCAAGGCAAAGGAAGGGCCACAGTTCTGACGCTCATTCTACCAGCACCATAAGGGCATATGTAGCTCTGGGACATTAACTGCAGCATGATTCATGGGTGGTGTTCAGCCATGCTGCTGTTCACCTACAGCACAGAATGCTCTTGCTCATTTTCCCATCTCTAGTGAGCAGGTGCATCTGTTATTGGAAAAACCTGTTTAGCTTAAGGAAGGCTGTAAGCTTCCAGCTAAACAGCATCCTATGGATAGAAAGTTGTTCATCTCAACATACCCTTTGTTAAGGGATCCTCTACTAAGGGGACAGGGACAGAGCAAGTCTCGGGATTGCAAGTGGCAAGAAAGGGCTGGAAAAAACCCCAATTTTATCCAATATGCATCAAAAACCCCCAAGGAAGAAGTCAGTACTACCTAGTCCACTGACTTTAGTTAACCAGCTGCATCCAAGCCCAACATAAACTCTATTAATTGAAGTACCAATGTATTTAGTCTGTGCAAAAGCAGAGTACTGGCACCTTGCTTACAAGAAATGGTGCAATTAAACAGGATGAAAGCAAAAGGAAGGAACAAAGAACAACTAAATAAATGGTGAGAATTGAGACTTACAGAGCTCTTTCAATTAATGGTTTTTCAAGTACTTTGCATGGCAAGAGAGAACAAAATGGTCAAGATACACTCAGGGTTTGCATAGAGTGCATACCACTTTCACATGTCTATAATAGAAAAGTTAAAAGAAAACAAATGTTAAAAAGAAAAAGTCGTGGAAAAATTGTGGCCGGTGTGATAGAAGGGACAAGCTGTGGTACACTCTGCTACCATAACCTCCTTCACTCAGCTGCTTTACTGGCCTCCCTCAACTATTTCTCCAGACATTTGTCTTCCCCAGCATAAAGTCCCATTCTTCTCTCAGGCCAGACACTTACCAATAGCTCACCATTCATCTGTCCCCAAAACTTCTTTCCCTGTCACCTGTAAAGCCAAGTAAGGAGCTGCACGCATGCCCAACTTCCTCTCTGGGAGAGCAGGAGCACACTACAGAGCTCCCCCGTTTGTTCCTCAGCATTTCTGAGAGCTATGCTGCCACATATCAAGCAGTACATGCTCAAGCAGGAGTTGGACAATGGTATCACAGACTTAGAAACGGCATCTTAGAAATTGTAGTGAAAGCTGTGTGAATGTTTCAGCTTTTGGGTCCTTGGTAGGAATGCTATCTTATTTCTCCCTTTCCCCAAAGGAAGCCATTTCCAGCTTGATTTTGGAGTGTTAAATCTACAATGCAGTGACTCAACTATGAAGACAGGACTCACATGCAACCAATATACAGCACATCCCTGAAGATTTTGTAAGATTTTGTGTGTGTGCATGTATAAAATACGCTTATTGAAAAGCAAGTTATTTTCTTCCACTGTGCAATTTGTTTTTCTGCTCTGGCTACACCTGTGACAAAGGAACAATACTGTCACCTGTACCCTCTCTATTAACTAGTCCTGAACAGGACAAAAAACCAGCCAAAAAAAAAAAAAAAAAATAGTCTTCAAGACAGTTTCACTGCTGTACAGGATGCTCACCAGAAAACAACAGATGTGCTATAATCGCTACTGCCCATTCATTTCCTTTCTGCCAGAAAGAAAGCAGCAGTCATCAATTAAGAACCCCTATCTACGGGACACAAAAGGAAGTATACACTTCTCCTTGGTCATTTGACCACAACAATAGGAGATGGCAGCGGGAAAGGACTGACCGCTCTGAGCAAGTGTCGCGAGGGGAAAGCAGACAGGCCTGAGTGAGCTTGTTTCTTTGGATTTTTTTAAAAATAAATGTAAGATTTTTGTTCAACACTTTAATATACAAATGTTTAAAAAACAAATCACTTTGTCTACAAATTATACAATCCTAATTATATTATTTCTGAATTTTTTCAGACAATTCATTTACTCTTTTTCACAGAAGAAAATCCCAAACATGGGAACTGACAAGAGAATTAAGCAGCATCTATCTGGAAAAGCTGTTTTATCCATTAAAAAAGCCTTTTCTGAAACAGTTATCATAATTTTTATAAAAACATTAGTCTAAATGTACTAGGTGTATAGAATTTCAATATGTCACTGGCATAAGTTATTTGGATTAATATTTTTAAGAAAGCTAGTCATATCTGTGGATCCTTCTGTTGAAGATTACGTTCACTGGTCAGCTTCATCACTCTGAAATAGAATGACAGCTTTCATAAAACTGCCAACAACAGAAAACCCTAGAGATGGGCTTTATATTATGTCTGTTCCACGACTGTAGTCAGCCACAAAGGGTTTGCAGGAAACTTATTAAAAATGTTAGCCTTAATTAAAGTATTAGGCCCTAATCTACCATGCTAAATTAAACCCCAAATATTCCCATGGACACTAATGCAACTGCTCTAAGAGCTTGGTAGGCACTTCCCACAATAGGAAAGCTTTTACAGGCCTTCACATTGTGATTGAACCCTTATTTTCGCTCTATACCTCTGCTTCATTGCATACCAAAAATAGACCCGATTACAGAAAAGCTCGTACGTGGGCATAGAGTCATTCCTCTTTACCCCCACACAGATTTGCAAGCCCTCATACCACTAAAGGCATGACCTAAACAAAGCATTCAGTGATGCACAGATGCTAGAGGAATTTTTTTAATGTATTGACTTTTAGCATAAACACATTGCATATTAAAACTCACATGGAATTGTCAGAATAAAGTATATTGATCTAATGTTTCCTTCTCGGCTACAACATGTTATGATTTAATAGATGCTGAAGCCCATTTTAATCCTTCTAAAGATATTCTAACCAACTTACTGAAACAATTAAAAACAAATAATATTGTTATGTAAGTCAAATGAATAATAGCAAAATACAAACAAATTTCATCAAATGGTTCCTCCATCACCCCCAAAAGTTTTTCAGAATGAAAATATTCTTAGAAGTTCCAGATTTAAGCCTGACATGTAAAGCAAATTTGGCAAAATTACTTGTGGTTATTTGGTAAGATTCAACATCTGTCCCTCAAAGCTGTATCTGCCTAAACCATTAAGCTATTCTTTTTACAGAACATCAGTCCTCCTATTTTGTGTTTCTTCCTTTTTCCCATGAAATTAATTCCTTATTATATGCACTTCATCTAGTCCTTGAATGCCTTATCCCCTTAGTTGATACATTCCCACACACTCCAGTTTTGTTGACACAACGATTTTTTGAAGCACTTCACAGTGAATGCTTGTCTTCCAGGGATCCCAAAGAATCTTAGGAAATCCTCTGCTTCTTAGGCCACAAGCACAATCCATGTTATCTCCGCTTTCAGAAAAGAGGTTATTTGAGTCTGATGGTCTGGTTTAGCTTTTATGTTCATCATGAAAACACAACAAAACCACTGCAACTCAAAACCAAGGCCAAGCAGCACACTTGAAATGAAATGCAAATCAGAGAAGGGGGAGAGTTTGTGCAAATAATTCACTCTAAGGTCACTAGGCAAATACTTTGCATGCATTTGGATATGCACAAACTTCAAGCTAAATAAATAAAATTATTTCCTGTGTGGAAGCTGGGAATGTACAGCCCCTCCATACTTGTGGATGAAAAAATATGCTAGTAATTAACTATCAGCAAATAACACAGAGAACTAGTGTAAACTAGTGTACTGAATTTAGGTCATGCCAATTATTTTTCTCTAATGCATGTTAAAACATGCAACTTTATTCAAATCTTGCTAGTTTTGGAAAACACTGAAGAGGAATTTCTGGTCTTTCCTCTTGCAGCCTCCGCAAAATGTTTTTCTACTTACAGAGACTGTTCTCTCTTGGATCCAAAGGAAAGTAAGATCTCACTAATGTTTGTCAGATGTAAGCTTCAATCTAATGCTACACAGTCCGCAAGTGTCTCTCTATTACAGTTATGCAATCTCAAAGCACTGGAGTCAAAATAAAGTTGCCATTCTCCTAAAATTTCATAAACATTTGAACACAACTGGATCATAAATACGTACTACAAAATTATATTACAAGCTCCACTATCAGTAGGGTAAAAGAGTAAGTATTATTAATTAGTGGTCTAATATAGCATATTAGTATTCCCTCTGCAGGTCACAGAAGCCAGAGAGACAATTAACATAATGCACCTTTTTTTTTTTTGAATTCTAAACTAATCCATGCTACACTGGTTTCAACAATAGCACTGGAAGGAGTGAAGTACATTACTTATAAGGCATCAAGTTTTTCCAAATAGCAGTGTCTGAGCTGTTAGCCACTGAACATCTGTTTTTTTCAGAGAGAAGAAAAGATTCCTTCAGGTTGGCACCAGGAATCTTTCTTGTTGGGGAAGAGAGGAGGAGAAAGGGATCTTGTCTAAAGCTCTTTTATTTAATATTTTCTGTAGAGTCTCCTGCCAGCCCTATTGTGAAGTTTTCTGGTATGTCAATTTGTTTCAGATAATCAAATGAGTGAGTTATTGCAATCAGGTTACATTTCCATGGCATGTAATCCTGCTTTTCCCATGTTCCCAAGTTCCCTAGATGCTCCAAGACTTCCAGGCAGTGAGATTATATAAACAAAATTAAATCACTAAAAAATAAACTAAAATAACGTAGCGCAACATAGGAAATCTCAGGAGAACAAAGTCGTCCTAGATCACCCCATTCCCATAGGGAGACCATTGTTTCTCCATGAAAGTGGCACTTTTACTTCCAAAGGGAGAGAATCAAGCAACCAAACAAAATTTCAGCTACAGATCTTTAGCAAAACTTCCGTTTCAGAAACAAGGGCTAAAACTGAAGACTTAACCTCCCCTAACTGCTTAGGTGCCCCCCCCAAAGTTGATTTAATTAGCATAAAACCCCACTAGTGTGCACATGAGGAGCACCCTCTCTCTTGGCTAACCCACACGCCAAGTCCGTTCAGCACAGTGACCCACTGTGGATTTGCATACTAAGCAGCCTCGTGGTTCACCTGAGGCACACTCAAGGTACACCAGCGGTAATCCTCTCAGTCAGGCACACCAAACATCACCTCACATTTAAAACAAAGTTTAAAAACCCCCGAAGTTAAAACAGTAGTAAAGATATTTACCTGGTAGAGCACTCACCAAATATATCACTGTTAGGTTGGGCAAAATGGAGTTACTTTTCCTCTCCTCCGTTGAATCTCCGGCATTCTGCAGAAAGGAGGGTAGAAATTACATAATTAGAGAAAGGATAAAGGGAGCTCAGCTGTGCAGCTCAGCAGGGGTCTAGGCACACCTCGGTCTGTGCCCCCTAAGTCACGCTCGCCGTACGTACACCTGCCCACTCTGTCCTAAAGAGCAGTGAATAAAACAGCACAGGCTGAATCCAGTTCAGACAAGCTAAGGAGTCAGATTTTGAATAGGAATTAGACACTAATGTGATTCTGAAAATCCCATTAAGAGCCTTTACCACCTCTGCCTACCCACACATCTTTAAAAATCTAGATCAGACAGCCTGCTTATGGTTGCGTGGTACATCTGTGCAGAAGCAAGGAAGTACTGCTGGGTTACCAAGCTCTAAACCTCAAGGGCTTCAGGCCACACTCCTTCTGGAAATTGTTAGAGTTGATTTTCAACTTAATTATCTTTAATGCCTGGAAACCTCTATCCAAATGAGCCCTCACTTTTCTGGTAAGCAACATCAGTGGCCTATAAAGTACATAAGAGAAATGGGCCACTGTGATCTGCCTGGTACCTCCATCAAATCTAGGTATTCTCACAAGGTCAACAAAGCATGATAAATATCTGAACAAAAATAATGTTTCTCCTACCACTTCACAAAAACCAGCTATTTAGGTAGAATTGCAGTGCAGCTTTTTCTTGCAAAATTTATTAGCCTGCCTTGAAGCCTAAAAATGGAGGTTTTTCGATTTAACAAGGGAAAGAACTCATTTCCTCTGCTAAACTTGTAACCCCTCCCAGCCTCAGCAGAATATCAACTGGAACTGAACAAGGATACCTTTTAAAATTATTTTCATTTCTTTCAGACATTGCTTTATGTTTCCCTTTTCTAGAGGACCCAACATTAATTCACCTCTCCTTCTGTGCTATTTCTGTGCCATGCACTGAGCCAAAGGTGACAGTGAAGAATCCACAGAAACTGAACATCAAATGTTCCTGTTCTGAACTTTCAAGAAACTATTTAATTTCTTTCTTCTTTTTTTTATATCATCATAAGGCCTGTTTATATACTTGGAGTGGAAACAGTGCACATTCAGCTGCAATTGATTTCCTGTATGGCAAAATACCTCAGGCATTCAGCTGGCTGGGAACACTACAGAGGCCTCTTACCATCACCAGTTTTTTGAGACCAGGAAGCTCTGCCCAATGCTTGTTCTTAAGCCAGAATAAATGAGAGTCCCTGCTAAGTGTCCAAGTTAATTTGGTCTAGGTGAACCAAATCATAAACAGGCAAAATTTTATACTTCAAAAATCCATTTAAAAACTATTGGTCTACTTTCAACTTCAACGGTAATACCATCAATTCAATCTTGCTAATGGGGCATAATGTTCATCTACAGATGTTTTTTAAATACAAAACCTACTCCATCTGAAATTTTCTTTTAATGAAATATCAATATATTTGCCCCCTCCATGCTATCTTTACAGCAATAAATTAATACTACAGGCAATTTCACAGACTAAAAGAGTTGGTTTTTTCTTTTGGTATCACTGAGTGACAACTACAGCAACAGTTTTATTTACTTCACTTACTTTTCCAATTCATAACTGAAGACACAAAGTAGTCTCCACTAACATTTCTAGGAATCTGAAGAAGGAAATACATGAGTAGCCTCATCAAATTCCTGTGATCAGACTGTAACAGCTGTAACATTCAAAAGCCCAATCATCTGATTATACTTCAGATTGTAAATTAAACAAAACAGAAATGCAAAGTGACCTATAATTACCATCCTACTTTCCATTTACCATGCAAGTTTCCCTAGCCTCAAATCCTCCAGAGTCAAAGGACTCAATTTCAGCTGCTTGAGAACCCAGTTTCTTTAAGAACCTTAGAAAAAGACAGACTGGCAATACAACCACAACCATTTAAATACACACACATCTCTCTCTCTGTGTGTGTGTGTGTATATATATATATATATATATATAAAAATATATACATTATATATAAATAAATGAAAATCAGGAACCTAGATAACCTTGAAGAAGCTTAAACTTTTTACTGGGGCTCTCTTGTTTGATGGTAGTTTCATCAACAGTTTCTTAGTTCTACAGTAAAATTATTTGCCTAAAGCTGAGATATTCTCTAAATCCCACAGAATGCAATGGCCTTTCAAAACCTTTCAACTAATGATATGAGACAGGGTCTTGAGACAGGGTACAAGCTCTAGGATGCTACAGAATGTTCTATCAACCTTCTTTAACTTTTCCAAGAAGGTTTTCTACAGATTGTAATATCCTCATACTATATAACATGACAATCTACAAGGAAAATTAATTTTTCATCCTGTGAATTTTTTTATCAATTCAGTGGTTTATTTCTCAACCATCAGTGTAAGAAAATGGAACCTTTTTGTACTAGAAAAATTATCATGAAGAAAAGATGTTGCATGTTTCTTTCAAGAAAGTGATTAACAAATATCCTGTCATTTGTTCTGTAATTTCTATTTAATCTTTTAAAAGTTTGCATGATTTAAAATAGTCTTAGCTAGTCTAGAAATATATCACAGTTATTAATAAAAAGCTTTACTTCTTAATCTTTTTTAGAAAATATATAGGGTTAAAGCATCAAGCAAGTATCAGCTTAAGAAGCAAAAACACCAAAGAAACCTGCATTCAGATATTTAAACTGACTTGAACCATAATGTCTGGCTGTCCTGTGAAAAACACTTTGGCACTTGGAGTTCACACCATAATGTTAAAAGAAAAGCCCAGAAACTTGAAAACTATCTTTCAAAATGCAGTAAAATGAGGGTGCTCCTTTCAGGTATACTCTGCATGGGAGGCAACCAAAATAATTCTCAGTAGGAGGATGGATGCTTTACTTTATTCCTTTGGAGTCATTATCTTCACCTCGGTGTCCCTAGAAAGTGTAAATGACTCATAACCCTTGTGTTCTACACACTCTCACAGTGTGGAGAAAGCTAACATTATCACTTTAGTCCAGTTAACGGGTTCCCTCAAACCATGGAGTCTGAGCTTTGAAATCTCTGCTTTTAAAGAATTTCTCTGTCCTGCTTCAGCAAGGATAAAAGACCACAGTAAGCCAGAGCCACTCAACTACATGCAATTGTGTCCCACAAACTTACAGATAGGAATTTGCTTCAATTTCAAACAGGATAGCAAGATGCTCATTCCATTCATTGTCATCCCTGCTCTCACCTAGTCGCCAACCACACCTCACATCCATACAACTCCATCCTTACAACTTGGATGATATTGTGTATTGGACATCATCAAATTGGGTCTAACACATACTGTGGCATTTTAAAACAAATACTCTTGCCAAACAATTCCACATACTGACTCTCTAAGAAAAGCTCAGAATAAAATTCTTTATAGAAGTTCACATGTGCTAGACAGCAAACCACTGTGCAAGTATAATCACCAGTGAGGAGGATGAAAGCAAAAATTTATTTGACGTGACTTTTACTGAGCTATGTGCCAGTTCCTAAAGCCCAACTTATCTGGCTGAGGAATGCAGCTTGCTTTTAGAGGAAGGCCACATACTGTAGCACCTTCTCATTGCACGACATAACTGATTAACAGACGGAAAATGTGCCACATCCCAAGCAAACGGATTTATTCCACACACAGCCAGCTGAGAGCTTTCCCAGACATATTAAGCTAATTTCATGGACTAAGTTCATGCAGCGCTCCTGGAGTTTCTTTCACTCTACCCATGTACAACAGTGAACAGCACAAAGGTGAGTTGCATGACAAGGTCAACAGCTGCATGAGTCTTTGCCAGAACTTCTCCAGACCATCCCTAGTATGACCTCAAACAGTCCCCAGGAAAGAAGTCAGTATTGCGCAAGTATGGGCACAGACAAGTAAGTGTGATCCAGATACCAGAACTAATCACCCTCGATATGACTCAATATTTATAATTAACAAATAAAAGGAACCAACCCAGTACATTTTCCTGAAATCATCAGAAGATGGGCATCACTGATCCTCTGTTAAATATTGAAAGAACTCTTTGTGCAGCACTGACATTGATTTAAAGAGCAAAAGGGAAAAAAACCCATAATGTTTAGTGGGCAGACTCCTCATCACTGTAAGACGGGGCAATGAAGAAGCATCCAGATGGCCCTAGCATCCAGACCCCTGTGGAAGCTCCACGAGCTTCATGATGCACACAGACAGGGTGGGCAGGAACATCTGTCAGGTATGTATGTCAGCACTGTCTCCTTGAGGTGAAAGAGACTTGCAAGCAACAGATCTTCAGTGACAAAGGCTGATGACTAGCTCTTCCTCTGAAGTGAGCAAATGAGATCATCATGGTTTTGTTTTTTCCAGAATTCCTCCTTGAAAAGCAGACACAGCTCCTATCCTATCAAAAACAGCATGCAGTGGCGTCCGGGAGAAAACCTTTCTCCTCCATACTTCACCTGTGTATATCAGAGCTCCCAATCACATCAATGCTTCACCAAAACAGGGCAGAAACAAAAAAAAACCACCTATTCACCTTGCTTTGGCCTTGTGGGAGTCTGAGTCAGTGCCTATTCTGTGCTTTGGATGAACAAACTGCTTTGAAGAGGCCTGAGGAGTGCAAGAGCCAAATTTGGTTTTGGTAACAGAGGTTGTTTAACAGCAGGATCCTCAGCTGCAGGGTTGCAGAAAGAACCTCTTCCATGTGGTTCCTTTTGGACCCGCACTGTGCATGGCAACACAGGTCTAGCTAGCTAGACTGAAGCTCTAAGACTGAAGAACACAAGTGACACTGTCAGCATGCACAGACACGAGCAAGGAAGCGCACCTGTGTTGGGAACAGGCCACGCTGCCAAGGAGAGCGCTGCTGCAGGTGAAGTGGCAAAGTCCAGACTGCAGTAACTGAGATCACCAGGATGAGTCAGCATGCAGGAGATCAGCTCTAAAATCTGCCCAGCATGGCTTGTGCCTTTGCAAACCACTCTGTCCTTCACACCAAGAGAAAAGTGGGGTTTTCTTCATGCTCTGGTCTGCATTTCCCTGCTAACAGGCTCTAAGAAAGTGGAAAACAACTCCTGAAGGGAAGGCCTGTGGAAAACCTGTCCTTTTCCTCTGAGTCATTTGCCTAGCACTGACTCTCCTAGCACAGACATCTCCAATACCAATTTAGGAACCATGTCATCTAAAGCAATGGAGGAGCACAAGCATGGCAAGATACTGCCCTATATATCAGAAAGAAATCTTGGAGACTGAATGGTGACTAATGCCCTCAGAAATTACTTACTTTCACCCAATAACAGATTGCAGTATTCTAGAGTGACTTACCAAAACATCTACACTGTACCTGATGCTTGGTACTACAGGTAGAGATTAAGAAAGCAAGTTAACAGCTTTGCCCCAAAAAATCTGGGCAGAGGATTAAATGAGTTCAAGCTCAGGAGGAGGAGAAGCTGGAGACAATCTCCTCATACAACAAGGCAGAAGAGCCTTCAGAATACAACCAGCCCGATTAGGCAAGGATTCTCAGGGCTATATTCAGTGATGAAGGATTCTCAGGGCCATATTCAGTGAGGAGTGGTCTAAGTGGTCTTGTCTGCCTGCAGGACACAGACAGCAACCTCTTCAGAGGAGGCAGCAGGAGCACAAAATGACCAAGATAAAGCAAAACAGAGATTTAGGACTTCAGATTCATCCAACATGAGAGAGACTGACAATTATCAGAGAAGACTGGCAGAAAGGAGATGTTACAAACCATATGCTGGTAAAGTATGAGGGAAGCCAAGCTATCTCTCCAAATTCAATATTCATTTATTGTTAAATACATCTTCGTCTACCATTCAAATGGGCTAAGACTGCTGATTCTTCAGAGAAATTAGTGTTTCTACAACTGACTGAAGTCTGTGATGACATCACTCAGACACTAAGGTGTGACAGCTCTCTGAGCAACCTCGCAAGGTATGTTATCAGGATAGTGACAAGGAATTGGAAAGCAAGCAGTGAGAAAGCTTCATAAGCACTTGAGTATGAAGCATGCTCATCTTGGCAGCACCAATACTGCTTGTAAGCCAAACCCAGGTTTTGCTATTAACTTGGTTTCAGTTTAAAACAATAAGTGGAAAGCTCTGTGCATACTGAAGTGATAAAGATTACTGACATGCATAATAAGTAGCTCTTCATCTCACCTATTTTCAAAACTATTTACAAAGAAGAAACTATCATTTTTCCTCCGTATCAGACATCAAGGACACAAAGCACTATGTTACTTCATACTGAAGTACCACAGATCAGTGGCAGCAGCAGAAAGCAAGTCGTTCTGCCACTGTCTTTCTGAAATGTGTTGGGACCGCAGCTATGGATCTGGACTCACTGGGATAGGCAATGCAAATATAGAAAAAGAAACAAAAAGAAAACTCCCAAACAGCACCTTGATTCTGGTATGTAGAAATCACAACGAAGCTGCAGCAGACAGAGTATCTAATCTTAGGGGACATACATGAGGGTGAACATTGGTAAATACTTCAAAAACACAGAGTTTACAGGGAGGTTAGGGAAGAAAATTTGCCTGTGTTTACAGATAACTTTGGATAACACAAGGGGAAGCATGGGAGAAAGCACAAGCACTAGAGCCTATGCACTAAATCTAGGAGATAGAGACACCTTATGTGGGCTAATTAAAAGGCAGAAGCAGACCTTGAAGCCCACATCCAGATGACAATGCTGGAAAATGTCAGCCACGACCAGGAAAAGAAGCTGGCTGTTACACTTTCCCCAGCACTGCTCCTTATGACAACCCAAACAGCCATCTCCTTCCCAAGCTAGGTACCAAGGTTTTATCTACAATGATAAAGTAATGAGCAAGCAACTGAGCAGGTGATTCAATCACTGTACTCACGACATGCTTTTTACCTGTGCTCTGTACTTCCAGTGAAAGGAAGCACGCATCTTATCAGCACAGAACAGTAGCTCAATGATACTAATGCTTGGACCGTGATCCTGAAATGTCTGAATGGATATGAAGGTTCAAATACTTCAATGTTAGCATTCATTAAGTTAGATTTTAAAACATCTGGGCAGGGCTCACATGCAAGTTTCCACAGAATGTATGCTTACAGGAAGAGGCTTGGCACCACATGCAATCTGAAACTCAATGACAGAGCAGGCAAGCAAGACTTAGAGGATTCAAAGTTAATTAGCACTGCTTCAATCACAAGTTTATGCGGGAAACTGCTGCCAGCCCAATTTATACCCGTTCACTACACTTACAAAAAGCACATGCAACCTCCCCTAGCATAATTGTCATGGTCCTGTAGAACATTAGGAAGCAGGACTAGCAGAGCTCATGCTGAGGAAGGAAGGAAGGAAGGAAGGAAGAAAAGAATCAAGTCAAATGCATGAAGTCACTGTTATAGATAAATTTTCAAACTGTCACCTTGTTTTGTGCTTTCACAGCAATGCTCTGCATTGTGATTAGTGAAAACACAGGTAGGGACCACTCCCACAGGCAGGTACTTCAGAAGGCACCCCACTCAACAGATGACAGTGGGTTTAAGAGTTTGTAACTTTGCTTGGACAACTGCTTCTTTCAGGCCTCCTTGATAAGTATAAGTAGTTTTTCCCCTCTATTTCCTTCCCCAGTCCTCCCTGACTAGGCCCCTTTATTTTCCTGCATTTGTAATCGTGGTTAAACCTATTTTAGGCCAAGTTCACATAAACTCAACTTTTGGTAAATCAGACTAGACTAACCTATTTGATACAACAAACACAACTAAAAAAAAAAGTTTATATCCTTAAAGTGATTTGAGAAACTTTAAACACTAAGAGATAGTTTGTCACATTTTTTTTTTTTCAGAATTAATTAATACAAATGGTCTTTATGATACTTTAAGTTATTATTTAATCTGTTCACATTCATCTCTGGTACTCTTAGCCATGTATGTAAAAGACTCCTGTACTTACAACTGTTGCCACTGCACTAAGACTGACTTTACTCTTCACTCCCTTTGCTCCTGTTCTCAGGCCGGTTTTGTGGTTCCACCACTCACTGTGGTGTGTGAGGCTTTTCTAAAGCAGAGGGGAAATCTAGGCTCTACATCCTTTGCAGTCTAAGTTTACAAGAATAACAGTTTCTCCCACTTTTTTTCTCATTGACTGTCCTACTAGCTAAAACTCTTTATGTGCCGCAGCAGTAATGCAGGTTGTCAGAATTAACCATTCAGCAACAGCTCTGCAAGCCTCTTGGCCACTCCAGACTTTGCTGAGGGCTGCAAAAATTCTTTCCCCCCACTTCCCCCTCTTAACTCTACAGAAGCAGAATGTCATTTAGAGTAAGTAGTGGTAGGAGATCTTCATTGTCCCCACCAGGAAAAATTCCAGCTTACTATAAGAGGACTGCTATCTCTCCAAATGTCTTCAGTAGACATTAAATTATTAACTGGTATTTTTTCATATTTCATTATTCTATCTTCTATTGTTTATTCTAGCTAAATATCTGTGTACTACATTTGGCAATTAAGAAATTTATGGCAAAGTAACTTAAAGCCATAACTAATTTAATGTATCAATAAAACATGTTTCTTTAACACAGAAACCTTCCTTCTCAACACGACTGACTGCAAAAGGGAATGCACATCTACTCTTCCAAATTACTAACCGCAGATTTTGTAACTGTGTTCTTGATTTCCCCATTTTTGGGTTGATCTCAAAAGTACCCACCAGAGTCTACAAGTTGTATGGGTGATGCTGCCACAGAGCAATGTAAAACGACAGAAGCCAATGTCAAATGACAGTTCTGTTAGTGTTCTATGGTTTAAGAAACAGACCAGCTTCGCACTGCTGAGTTTGCATTCAAAGATAACAAAGCACTACTTCAAGTAAATGCCTTTGTCAGTTGCTATAGCCCGATCTGGCTAGCAGGGCTTTAAAAAGCCTTTCCTGAATGGGAGCCAAGAAATCACAAGCGTATGAAAGGCAGAGGACGACAGGTATAGAGCAATCCAATCCAAATAAATGCACACAAGGAAGCTTTCAAACATGCGTACTGCTTCAAATGACTTCACAAAAATACTATCACTGGTGCTACAAGAAAGACTGCGTCAGTGAAAGGTTCAAACATACCAACCTACACAAATAACAGTAGCAAAAAGTATACAAACTCACTACTTGCCACTTATTAGAAAAGTAAGCAGATATTTTCACTTCCCTTCTAGCTTTAACTTTTTAGGTCACAACAAAGGTTTAAAATAAAATAACTAAACAAAAATACAAAGAAATCCAAAACACAACCCCATTAAAAAACTTACCTAGACAAAAACACCCCACTTGCACACAGGAAGGTACCAAGCGTTCAGTTAGTTAGCTCCAAACCCTTTCTACCTTTTTCCATGGCCTCACAATTAAACACTTTAATCTCAAAGTATGCCTCTAGACAGTTAATTTGTAGTCTCACATCCTGCCCAAGGAAGAAGAACACATTAGCAGATGTCCTGAAATGATGAGAGCTGCCAACAAACTAGGTTCACTACTTGAAGATTTCCACTTAAAAATCAAGTCAATGCTGTCTCTGCAAGATGTTATCAAGTAAGACTATAAATCACAAACTGATTTGGCTACATACCCATTTTTTTTCCTTTCTCTTTTTTGGAAAATCAAAAGTAAAACAACAAGAAAAATGACACCTTAACACCTCGTGTTAGAATCATAACATGCCTTTGCAGAGATGCACTCAGTTGTGTGGCCACAGGTCGACGTTGTTTGCTTAGGGCTCTCTAGGTCTGTGAGAAACAGCCAGCATTCCCATAAATGAACACATTTAAACTGAACCTTTTATCAGAGTGTTTTGTACCATTTCTAGTTTGCCAACTGAGAACACAGAGCAGAAGTAGAGTCAAAGTTTAATAGCTAAGCATCTGCATGGACCTGAGAACAATACCAATATTCATTAAGAGGCCGATCTCAAACGGCCTTCTCATATTTTCAAGACAAGCACTCTATTAATACATTTCCTAACCTTAGCATAACTCTTATATTTTCATCCCAAAGCACCCCCACACACATTGGTGAAGAGTTCCCAAAATTATGACAACTACGTGCCCCACACATACCAGGGGGAAAAAAAACCCTAAAAATAAATCTCAAGGAAGCTATATATTGTGCCTTGCCAACCACAGTGAATTGTACAGCCAGGAGTTGCTACAGCCAGATTTAGCTTCATACAAGCTAACAGGATTCCTTTATAAATTTAGCTAGAGGCACGGGCAACAAACGCTTGTGGAAATTTGAACCACAACTCTCCAGCAGCAAAGACTGCTCCCTCCAAGAACGAAACAGTAGCAAAAGATGACTATAAGTAGGCTCTTATTACACAGCTTTCAAAACACCTATAAGTCATCAAGTTCTCTAGGCAGAGTTATTAAACTGCTGAAGTACCAGCAAACATTAAAAGAAAAAAGCAAGGCCACAGCTCTTTCTGTGTCTGCCAATTAGTAATCAAAGGAGGAAAAAAGCCAACTAAAGAGAGCCCGCATTGGAAGCCAGCTGAACGTTCAGCTAAGTTTGTTTCAGGTCCTTTTCCCTCATACTTGGAGCAGTGTGGCTTGTAAAGAAAGAAGGAAACGAGTGGCTCAAGTCTGTCAGTGCTAACTGAAGGATGAGCTCTGAAGGGCTTCTCCTTCAACAAAAGGGACTGGGACACACAAGCCACAGAGCAGGTAAAAGATGAATGCAGGATATGGGGAAATGCATCCAGCGTCCTATAGGGCAGCAGGACACTGCTCTGCCCCACTGCCTCCCCTCAGAATCAACGTTCCTGCTACTTAACAATAGATCAATCATATTTTTAAACCTCTTTAAGCCACACTTATCACAATCTCATTTACTTTAAAACTTAAAAAACATTGAGGATGGGTTTTAGGGGTTGTTTTGAGTTTTCCAGAAGACACAGGTTTGCTAAAGCATCCGCAAAATACCCGAGGCTTTATGCAATTTTATCATACTTTAAAAGGAGTACCTCCTCCCTCGCCAAAGAAACTCGCTGAAACCCCCGGGCTCGGGCTGAGCCGGTGCAGCTCGGCCAGGCTAGCCCCGGGCTCTGGCGGAGCGACGGAGCACAAAGCGCTGCGGTGGCCGCGGCAGCCGCGACGGGAGCCCGGCGCACGGTGCCTCCGGCGGGCGGCGGCGGGGCTCGCACAAAGGCTGCGCTCGCGGAGAGCCCGCTCCCCTGCGCAGCCCCCGGCGCGGTTTCCGGGGACTGCGGGACACCGGGTACCTCCCGCCCGCCCCGCACCGAGCCGGTCCGGCAGCCGCCGCCCCCTCCCCGGCGCGACTCACCGAACAAAGCCCCCGGCAGCGCTCACCGGCAGCCTCTCGCCGTCTTCTGCCCTCGCCCACCGCTCCTCCTCCCGCTGAAAATGCAGGCGCAGGGGTGCGGGCCGGAGTGCGGGAGGTTACCGCGCCCCGCAGCCCATTCAGCGGCGCCGGCCGGGTGTCCCCCTCGCAGCGCCCGTGGCCGCGCCCCGGCTCACTCCGTGCGCTCGAGCTCCGGGCAGCGGCTTAATCTCCAAACTTCCTCCTCCTCCCGGCCGGGCAGAGGAGTCTGAAACTCCCCTCCTCCATGCAGCTCCAGCAGCCCAGCCGCTGCCTCAGCCCCTCCCCGGGGAGGCCTGGCCCGGCTCGGGGCTGGTGCTTGCTCTGCTCTCCTTCTCCTCCCTACTCCACCGCCCCCCGGCCCCCGAGGCTGCGAAAGGGGGGAGAGAGGGATTAACCACTCGGATTTGTCTCTGGAAGGGAGCCAACGAGAGCAGTTGGATTACAGCCCCGGGAAGAAGAAGGGAGGAAAAGGGAATGGGGGATTAAAAAAAAAAATGAAAAGAAAAAAAAATCCGCTACTGTTTTCACGCAGGGAAAAGCGCCGGGCTCTCCTGCCCTCCCCCTTGTGTCAGGTCACAGCCTCTCCGCCCGGCTGAGAGCCCCATCCCCGCCTCGCTGAGCTGCCCATCGGTTCTTCTCCGCCAGCACAGGTCTGAAATTCAATTCACAGGTCGGAGAGAGCTTCTGTAAATGAGCTGCCAAATTGCCAAAATGCGAAGGGGGCAAGTCCACCCCGAAATACAGACCCGTAAAAAGCAAATTCCAGGAGGTTGTAGATAGAGACTACACCTGCCTCGTGGCAGGCTGTTGGGTCATCTTCTTTGAAAAGGTGAGTTTAAAGTTGCACAACATTAAAAAATAATAAATTAAAAAGACACACACAGAAGAGAAAAAATGACTTAACTAAAGCCTGAATTTTTCATACATGTTCAGTCCTCCTTATTCCTCTGAGCCCTAACAAAATCCTTGGTTTCCTGTAAAGCCTCGTTCCGTATTTCACATTTAGTGTAGCTGCATCGCTTTTGCTGTATAACAGCTTCTCCCTCTACTCATGCTAATATACAGCATGTGGAATGCAAGGAAAGTTGGGAGGTTAGAACAGCTCATACTTTTCAGATGTCAAAACAAGTAATTACAGCAATAATTCAGAAAAGCAGGAAGTTTCAGAGTTTGCCCTCATCTTACTTGTTCTCACTGGAATCCTAAAAAACAAACCAAAAAGCCCTCCAAAAAACCACCAAAACACCTTGGTCAGGGTCTGTTTCTCTGTCATTGATTCAGAAGCCCAGAGCTCTTTCCCAACATGCACACTGAATATTCTTCAGACCAGTGCTGAATTTTAAAAGATTACCCCATTTATTAATTCATTTTATCCACATTTCAAAACAAAAGTTTATGTTTAATAAGTGGAACTATATTAGCTTTTCAAGAAAAAAAACCCTCAAATGTTTTAATGACGGCCATTCTTGCACATAACATTTATTGACATTGCAGAATTACAACATAGTTATCATAGAATCACAGAGTATTCTGAGTTGGAAGGGACTCTAAAGGATCAGCAAGTCCAAGTCCTGGTCCTGCAGAGCACAGCCCCAAGGATCCCACCCTGTGCCTGAGAGCATTGTCCAAATGCTCCTTGAACTCTGTCAGGCTTGGTGCTGTGACAACTTCCCTGGGGAGCCTGATCCAGTGCCCAGCCACCCTCTGGGTGAAAAATCTTATCACCAAGGGGTAAATCTCACTCCACTCCTGTTTCCTGGTGAGCCATCACTGTGAGCCATCAGGCAGGAAACTCAGATCACAGAAGGCTGGACTCCACAGTTAATACTCTGGAATGGTGTTCTACAAAGTCGCCTGACGGGGGGCAAATGGAAAGAGGGCAAGTCACTTCAGATGAGATGAGTATGTCCACTAAAACCAGCCCACTGGTTGTGACCTCCTGCATCACATAGCTACTCCACGTCTGAATTCAACATCCAGCTGAGCACACATCCTTGCCTCAGTACACTACACCCTGGCCTTGTGCTAGGAACAAAAATTAGCCTTCATTTGCAAGTCAATAGAAAAAAAAATTAAAAAAGAAAAAAAAGCAGCAAAACTTCTCTAATGAAACTACTGGGAGAGAAGCATTTGTAACTCTTTCCCGTTTAGGGAATCAGGAAATGTTTTTCCTTTATGAATAGATCTTTGAAAGATGGTAATAAAACAAACTACTGCTTGATGCATTTAACTCGGTCCAAATTAAAACAAATGAAAATGTGCACACATTCCCCAAATGGGAAATACAGTAAAACACCCAAACCACAGAGTATTCCAAGTTGCTTTAAGAAACTGTACAGTCTCTCCAAATATGTTTTAAAGGCCTTACATGATCTGTTCCATATGGAGTTTGTTTTTCCTCAATGCTGTGACTAACAGGAAAAATCTTCAAGAGGAGAAGTCTCTTCCTCTCTCTTCGTCCTTCTACCTCCGTTTCCCCAAAGGACTGATCATGAGTCTGTCTGGTTTCTGTTTGCTTGTGCTAAAAATAGCATTACAGTGGAATGAGAAAATACCCTCAGTTTTAAGGCAACTGACTGATAATGTAGGATCATTGTTGCAGAAAGAATGAGAGAGGTTTAAAGGCCAAGCTGTACTACACTGAAACACAAAATAGTGTATCTGAAGAACCACCCACTTTTGGAGGAATTAGATACATGGACAAATTGTGGGAACTCCTGTCTTTGGAGGTAATCCATGTGACTTGGTAAAAGGGCACGAGTGACGAGGAAGCTGCAGGCAGGTGAACCTTTCTCCTGAGTTTTGCCTGTGCACCAGAAGGTCAGGGGCACAGGAGGGAGCACCAGTTGTTGTCAGTCACCCTCAGCAGTGCTCCTGTGCACAGGCAAGAAGCAAGCCTCTGTTCCCCCCAGCTCCACCTTTTTCAACACACATCTTTTTCTACTCCCTCTCATAGCACCTCTCATATTCTCACACAGCAGCATCCCTGCCTTCCCCCATACACAAGGTGGGATCCAGCTCCATCTGCCAGCTCTTCACCTCTATCCCTCCTGCTGCCCTGGCAGTCAGAAACTCGCACCGCTGAAGAGTTGGTGTCTTTCACAATGGTGGCCAGGAATTACCTTCATGTACTACTTGAAAGTGATTTGCCTACTATTTTGGGCACCTATAACCTAACATTATTTTCCTTCTAGTAGGTCTACTTATATCAATTAGTCAAACCAGTAAGTTTGTACATATACATATGTTCTCAAACATCACAGCATTTCTTTACATCACCAGCTCTGAATTGCACCAGTCATTGTGTTAATGTTTTCTTCATTCTGGCTGTGACCTCAGCAAAACTATAAACACTGCCTTTAAATGTACAGAAATCACTGTCACTTCAGTTTTGCTGACTGATAATAAATTTCAGCATTCACTTGTAGAGAAGCACAAGTTTATCTGTTCTGAGTTAGAATCTAGGGGAAAAAAAGCCTGTCCCTACAATAACAGAAAACTGCTACTTGTAAAGACACCTCCCACACACACACTTAAAAGACAAAGACACATCCCAGAATTGATTGTTTGGTGAGAGGGAAGATCTGTAGAAGAAAACTGCTGCATCCGTGCACAAAGGTGTAAAGCAGGGAAAACAGATACAATATTAACCTGGGCACTCTGCAGGCAGCAGCAGCAGCAGCAATAGCAATAATAATAATAATAGTAATATCTGCAATGTGTTCCTTGCCTTGTGTCCAAATTAACTATTCCACACAAAATGTAATTTAATTGGCAGGCACAGGTACACTCATTTGCTTTGCAAAGCAATATTATTAAGTGTAGGGGGTTTTTAGAGCTGTGCTCCTGTTTCATAGAACATACTCTTTCATGTACACTAATGCCAAGGAGTACACAACCTTTCCAGTAATTATATGTTCCAGTAAAATAATTAATATCAAATAAAATGTTATCATACCTACTTTATGCCTGTATCCTGTAGGTATCCAATTACCTCCAAGTTGATGAGATACTTGTGCGAAAAAAATTGGAAGCATATTTAAGTGTTTACAGTAACAGCTGCTAAAACATTTAATCAAAAAGTTCAAAATATCTTACTCCCAATCTTACTGTAAAGTTTAAGTGGAAGTACTTTAAATACAAGATGACTTTGCATGCATTTGCCTTGGGAAACAAATAGTGTGCATAAAGAATGGGAGTAAGAGGATGAAGTTTAGTGGTTACAACTATGAAGACTGTCAACATAAGAAAAGAACAAAATATTGTACAGAAGGAATTGACTGAACTTAATCTTTCTAGGGAGACGGTTTGACTCCTTTGTCTGGGAATATTTCCATGCAGAAGTAAACATCTTTGAGATTATTTGCTTTTCCGCATAGCAGCATTGCTTGGATCATCCATAAATGCAACTATATTTCATAAAAAAAGCACGCAGACCAGCTGCAGTTTTCATGAAATAGGCTTCTGGTAAATTCAAAAGCTAGTGCAATTATGTCATCAGCTCAGGTCTCAAATTCCTTACAAGTCTTGGGTCTTAAGCACAACCTCCACCATGATGCTTTTTTCATTGTGATAAATAATAGCTGTCTACATTTCCCATCTGTTCTTCTCCAGAAAGTTTTTCTTCTGTATTATTCCTGAAAATATTTGCATCTACACCCTTGCAAACAAAAACGGTGTTTCAGTCTTACAAGGGCTCATCTTTTTCCCAATTAAATTTTCTTCGGAGTATTTTAGGTTATAAGGCTGGAACTGAGCTGTTAATTTCAGACTTTGGCCTTCAGCTGTCTTGCTTTAGAAAAAAGTCACCACTAGTTCCATGCTCCTCATAACAAAGCCACCAGTTAAGGATGAACCATTGCAACCCCTCCAGGATGGAAGATGTTTACCCCTTTTCTCTGGACAGGACAGTCAAAAGCTCAAAATAAATCTGGAGCAGGATCCCAGCCACTTCCTCTTCTCTGTTTAATTACTTGCACAGCAAACAGCCTTACTGGGCACACAGGAGGTGCTTGTTTCTCAAAATTCAGCTGCCTCTTTTTGGCTTAAATTGATCATTTACCAAAAGAGCATTAAGACATCACAAGGAGGCCTTCGTCTTGTGTATTTTATTTAGGGGCTGCAAGATCTTGCTCTTTAAAAGAGTTTTTTCTTGTTGCATGCTTTGTGGTGAATCTACATGTACAAAGAATCAGGATCAAGTCCCAGGTCTTCAGAGCACAACAAGGAGTACATTAGACTTGCTTTAAGCAGCAACTAAGAGTTACTTTTCAACACGGCTAGGAAAGGTTGCTCAGATGGCAGATGAGCTCATCTGATTACAGGACTCCAACTTCAAGGAAACTCCATCAAACATATAACCACTGGTTTCTTCTGACTCATCTAGGTTATTAAAAAGAGTTTTACTACTTACATGAAAATCTTGTGGTTCCCTACTTTCAGCTGTAGCTTTTAAAGCACAATGCTCCACAATAATTAGACTAATTGTTTTAAATTACCCTCCGAGTAATACGTAATAAATATGCTCTTTTTTTTAGGCAATAAACTAAATTCAGCCCCTAACTTCTCCAAGATCACCATCTAGTCCCTGAAGTATTTTTCTCAAACACAACTGGCCCTGGATTCTTCCTTGCATTCAGTCTGGTTTGCTGCCCATCAGAGAGTGATGAACCCAGAGCAGGCAGATTGCAAGGGCAGTTCTCTGGGCGTGGATCAGAGAGGATCCCAAGGGGCAAATTTCCAAGAAGGAGCTAAGAGGGCTTTAATCTCCTTTGCTGTATCGCTGTCTAATGCAACACGCAGTGCAAATCACCTGTCAGATAACTGTTCGGCCACTGTTCAGCCATCCCAATCCTCATCAAAGCTGCATCCCGTGCTGTCCTAAGGTACTACCACAGCAAAAAGTTTTCCTCTCTCTTAGTAAATTCTCTGAGTGGCAAAAGACAACCAAATCATAGGCAGCAGGCATAATTCATCACAACCCTCAGAAAGTTTGACTAACACTCAAAAACTCACTCTCAGCCACTGCAGAGTCATGAGGGAAGGTGATATTTCAGATCCTATCAAGACAGAACAAAGATGTAAGAAATTCAGTGTAGTTTCATTCTGCACCTATCTACATGAGTGCAGACAAGGCGGTGGAAACGGAAGTCTAAAGCTTTATCAGGACTTGTAACAACGAAGGCTGTTAACCCCTAAATGGGAGCTTGCATTGACCTCGGTCAGTGCCTGTCCAGAAGAAGGATGTAGGCCCTAAAATGAAGATCTGTCATTGACAAATTGACAGAGAATCTCTTGTAGTTTTTACAAATCCTGCTGCCTACAGTAGGAATAGATGCTTTCGATTTTTTAGCAGTTGTATATAGCAGTGCAAAAATGCAAAATAGTTTAAACAGAAGCAAGAAAAAAGACAATACCTCAAACTCAGACAAAGGGGATTGAGAGCAGAAGAGATACCTCAGTGAACTAATGCAATAAGGAAGATAAATAGAAGAAAGTGAAAAAGAAAAGAAAAAAAAGAAACCCCCAAAAATCCTAAGGTGTTATGGGCAGTATTGTCAATTCCTTTTATTTAATGTAGAAGGTTAGCATAGAAGGCTAGTACAGGAGAACAACCCCAAACTAAAATCAGAAACAATATCATTTAGAAAAGGCAATGTGTTGCAGCATCTTGTAAATACTTGTTTGTATGACGTGACATGGCCCATACTTACTGGTTATTCTATCTTTGTTCGCAAAGCAATTCTCTATATAAAAAGTATGACATTTGAATGTTAATGTAACTGAAACCGTTCCAGATTATTCTGAGGAATGACTGAGTGTCAATTATCAGTGTTTTGAAAAAATTCCACCAGTCAAGCAGCCAGAACACTGTATTATTATTACAGATGCAAGAGTTACCAAATAAACTCACATCAAAATTAGAGTATTTGGAAATAGCGGATGAGAGAATCCCAGAGTTTTCAGTGTCTCAGAGACAATAGTGCCCAACTTTCACTGAGTACTGTTACTAGATTACTCTGCTATCTCAAGATATGCCAGATAAAATCACTTCCATAGTGTCTTTCTCACAGCCATTGGCAAAGCAGCTGATGTAAGAAAGAGGCAAAAGTCTGTTCTGTTTCCTCAAGCCTTCAACTTTATGGTACATCTGTCCCAGGACAGTGTCCCACTACATCACTTTGAACAAAAAAGCCAACAAACACTTGAGTCTGTTAACTGCCTGTAAATCTAAGCAGCTGTGTTGTGAGTCATTTCAGGACTGGCTAATAATTGAATAAACAACTGTAATTGTGCTCCATGAAACTCCCATGTTTCCTTTCAGTCTTGGCTTCTCTCATGAAAGCTGTACAAGTTAGGGTAAAACCACAAAAACTCAGTCAGCTATGACAATGTTTACCTCATACCTCTAGTCTACCAACCATCATGAAAGACATTCTGGTTCTGAGAATGTAACAGTAATAATTTCCAAATATTCCAAATCCAATGATGAGAAACTTTCTTACAGAGTGATATTTTTGAGGACCCTCAGATAAAACTGCCGTTTATTATTTATACTGCAATAATGCTCACAGAGCACAGTGACCAATGAACTGAATGCACTGTTTGTTAAAAAAAAGGAAAAGGTCCCTATAACAGGGAATTTACCATCTAAGTGATGTTGAGAGTGTTCTGAACCTTTGAGTAAATGTAGCTTAAATTTTAGCTGGAAAGGAGATCTCTTTTTCCAGATCAGTGGTCTTTAACATGTAGTCTACTACTAGGAGACCTGGAAAGATAAGTGAGAAAAGAAAGTTTGCTTCAGTAGACTTAGATTCACTTTACAGGGGTCCAGAAATTTGAAACAGACTGAAAATACCAATCTTCTTAAAGATTTGTAAACTATGCCAAGGAATTGCATTCTTGCTCAATTATTTGATGGGATCATAACCACACTACTGGCTAAACAAGAGAAGCAGTCACTCTGGGAAGTTCACTGAGAGAGACACTGAAAGGGGGCAATATTCCTGAGCCCCAGACTTCTGTTGCCTACCAGCCAAGGCTCCAGACTCATCCGTGCACACTGAACATTTAGCAGCAGCAACTTGGAAAAAGTTAAGAGAGAAGAGCCTAGGAGCCAGAGGAACTCACCTTGGTTTTGCAAAGTGTTGGAAGGAGTAAAAACAATCTCTAGGGTCTGTAAAAATCTATAGATTTAACTAGTGTATAAAGTAATTCCTATTAAACCTCATGAGGTTTATATAAAAAGTTTGTAATATGATAATTCCCTACTGGTGAGCAGATAGCTTTGCTGCTGTGACAAATTCAGCCTATGACGGCTTTGCCAAGGCTATAAAGAAAGTTTCAGGGTGTTTTATTGACAAGGATACTGCTGGAAAAAGCTCTGACACCCTCCAGCTGCATATTTCTTCTCACCTACGAGACACTGCTATAGCTTGCACAATATCAAGGCATAAAAAAAGCGAGAAACGCTTGTGTCTGAAGCCTAAATTTGCTTTGATAGTTAGTAACTACCTGGTTTGCCATTCCTGGAGGAAGGTCCTCACAGCTGTCCTTTGCATAAGACAACCATGTCAGTGTTGTTCACTGCTCCCTTTAATAGGAGCCTATGTTAATAAGGTTAAGAGATATCCTGGTAGAGCAACAAGTCCAGAAGTGCAGGGTCAATCTGGAGCAAAACAGAGAAGCAAAAATAAAGAAGCAAAAAGCTAAAAAATGCTCACAAGCCTGTGTATTTGGTTTTGACCTGCAGAGTGAAGATCTGTTTTAATCACAGCATGTTATTATGGCCAACAGATATTACAATTATTTTTCTGAAGCTTATGGACTGGCATGACATAAAACTGTTTCACTGGAAAGGAATACCTATAGATGCAGACACTGTTATTTGTTTTTGTGTATAAAAATAAGAGTCACAAAGAATATTTCTTTGTCTACCAGGCAGCTGATGTTCATGCTAGACAAAGAAAAACATTTTTCAGCATGTTTTCCAGAATGAGGTGCCTTTTGACAGTAGTTAAGCAAAGGAACGTCTTTATTTAAATCCACATTAGAGGGAGAATATTTTTCTGTTCTACCCTAATCACTTGAACTATGTAAAGTAGTCCTTTTTACTACCTTTTTTTTTCATTAAAAAAAAACAAGCACAGTTTTATGCTGCCTTTCTTTAGGACCAAGACCATGTGTTTTGACCGGCTGAGTGTATGGTATGGGCCTATTGTACGTTTCCACAAAAAAAAAAAAAAAAAAGCCAAATGTTTGTTAAAATCAGTTTTTCCTGTCTGGGGCAAAAGGTTTAGCAACTGGGAAACAAAAGGGAATTTTCTCACAATACCAAATATCTTGATCAACCTCTCTCACTCTACAACCCATCGTTTTGCCACTTTTCTAATTTTTCAAGTTCTTTGTGGGGATCTTGGACTAATCGTGTCTATTCTATCACTGCATTCATTGACGCTTGGAAGCAAATTTTTTTGCATAGAAAGAGAACATAATTTCATCATTTCATAACCATGAAAATGGAACAAATAGCCCTAGAAAGAAAGAGACCTCAAATTTTATCTTATATTGCTCATCTTGTTTCTTTTGCATATTAGCAAACATGTAACACCAAATATTATAAAGATAAAATCCTGAGTCTTGAAAACACTGTGCTGCAAGCAGGTTTTCTGTGTAGAACACACTTAATACATGAAGACAATTAAGTGTTCTAGAAGGAGGGTAGTGACAGAAGAGAAATTTGTTAAGAAAAGGGAGGAAAAAACCCATCATTTCTGACCTGCTCCCTCTCCCTTTTGGGAAGGCTGGGTAGGCTGACCTCTCCACCTGGGAAGACACTCCGAAGCAGAAAAGGTAGTGCAAAAAACTTTATCTTGGAAGGGCAATCAGAGAGTGAGCACATACACACACCCTTCCTTTTGAGTAGACTTTTCTGGAAATTGCCTCAGATGTCTGCTGAGCTCTCATGGAAGGATTTTTCCTTTTTGTTAAAAAAAAAATAATCAAAACCTTCCTCTTCATGTTTTGGAGCCAACAACTCTCATTGGCAGGAGTTTCCAAACCTTTTATTGAACAAGCTTTAAAAAGTTTTACAGTGTAGACAAAGCACCTGCCTTGACTGGGACCTTGGAGACAACAGCTTAGGCAGCAATATTCTACCTAAAGCCCATCAGTAATTAATGTCCAGTCACTCATCACATCAATCTCTGCCTAAAGACAGTTCTCAGCAGCTTCACGTTAAAGGAAAATATGTACTCATTGTAGATGTTCTACTTGTGCTTTCTGTAGTAGACTAGTGCTGAGCTACAGGCATACATAGAATGAGGTGAATCAGAGGAAAATTTCTATTCTTCCGTTTGAAGAGCACTTTGGGTTTGGACAAGGCTGTTAAAACAAGTAGTAAAAGGAAATCAAAATTAGCACTGGATATTTCTCTCGAGAAGTTCCTTTCCAAAATTCCAATGAAAATTGGCTTTGACCTGGCAGATTTATGAGGCTTTGAAACTTTCAGTTGGAGCCCAAGCAATAGTTTGTTTTGTGTTTAGAATAATAATACTTCTTAATTGCAGCAAAGAGTGGCAGTGACACCACTATTTATGGCTTGTTGTCCCTCTCAGTTTCTGCACAGGGAATGCAGCTGGACGGGTTATTGCTTTTAAAATTACCACATGCTTTTTGTATTGGCAACCCTCACATATTGAAAAACCACGAAACTGCTCCTCCAGAGCAGAGAGCTAATTAAAAAGAAGAGGTTTAGGGAAGTGATGTTTTCAGTTGTTGCTGCTTTTTTTTCTTATTTAAGCCATTTTTATGTGTTTGTTCCAAGTTTCCAAGTTTTTCCCCAAAAGCATGAATACTAGAAGCTGAGATCTTCATGTTTTAGGGTTCTGTCATCCAAAGCCAGATGAAAACCACTGAATATCTGAATAATAATACTGAAGAGTATTAGCAATAAACTTGACAGTCACCAGCATAGAAACTTGAAAGAGCTGTTTTGTCTCCTCAAATCGCATTCTACATGAAAGATAAAAATACCTCAAAAAATCAGCACAGCATTTTTGACAGGTGGGCGTATAAATCTTATTTAAAATGTTGTGTTCTTGCCTTTCTTCTAGAGTTTGTATAACTCTAAGCAGAAGTTTTCTTAATGTGCTGGAAGTACTTCTTTCTGTACAACCCCCTAAAAATTGGCTCAGTAATGTAGTTTGCCTTTTCTAAGTGGAGGTATTGAATAAAATGGGATTTTTTTTTCCCCTATTGAAAAGGCAAATAGCATTGTTTTTACTTTTGTACAAGAATTCAAGAGCTGCAGAATCAATAGGCTGTTTCATATCCCATTATCAGCAGATACTGGGCTGAAAGCCAGTTTCTTCACGATGGCATTGTTTAGCCTACAGTTTTGTAATTCTAGTTAATTGATTGCTGGTTTGTTTGAGTTAGCACAATTGAAAATGGTGATGTAGACATCCAAGAAATACTTGGGGCAGAAAAGTTCATTAATCAAAGTTAGAGCATGGCCAAAACTTTGTAACAGACCAGCTTAGGTTGGGTATTACTTCTCTCACCTCTCTCCTACCTGATACTCAGGAACACCATCCACACCTCCCTGAGGTGGATGGAAGGAAGGAAGGACTGAAGGAAGACAGCTCTCATCAGGGCCTATGGTGTGGTACATCAGTCTTTTGATTACAGCAGACATTCCCTGCAGACAGAGCAAACCTTCCACCCAGTCCCCAGCACCAAAGGGAGACAAGGTGAGGCACTCATTTCAAAAGCAAAAGCAGTTGCGCTCAAGCACCTTACCCCCATTAGAGCAGACAGCTGAAACAGTAAAGGTTACTGCAACTAAACCTTTCCTTTCACCTCTGCTTTACATTTGAGTGTGAAAGAAGCTGTTGTTTCCTTTCATTTCCATATGTAATAACCACAACATAATCATTGATGGTTCCTCGTGCAGGACAGAACTATGCAGAGCAGAACCATTCTTCTGCAAAGAAACATAAAAAATACGAACAGACACCTACAGTTACACTTATGCACCCAAATTGAGAAGGGTGTAAGTCATTCTGATATGAATGTAATAAACCAAAGTACTAGATTTTTTAGCTTTACCGTATAAAACATGGCAACTATGAAAAAGAGTAACTGATCTGGACACCCACTACAGTATTTTGGACTGAAATAATAAATTAAGTAATCAAATTATACTATTCTTTAGGATGTGTGTCTCCTTCCCCTCAAATAAAAGGACTTGCAATTCAGGATCCCATGGTGCTGTTGCAGTCCCACTGGTGGACACTGTAACACAGATGGGATTTGGATGTGTTTACTATTCCATTGTTTGACTTTATCCTGGCGTAGCATGGTTCACTACGTGACACAATGGTTTGAGTCTTCACTGCTGTTCAGTTTTCACCACCCATAAAAGAGGTTTAATGACAGAAAATTTTAACTTAGAATTTAATGGTGTAATAAGGCTGGAATTCAAACACTGGTATCAAATCTTAGCTATGTGTTTTAACACCAGAACTACACTGTTCCCCACTGGTGAGCTTGCATAGTACCTTATATTGATGTTATAAGGCATGAAACGAATTAAAAAGTTGCATCTGACTTCAGACACTAGATAAGAGTACACATACCATTCCTGAAGAGTGTACATCGGACTTGACCCTCTGTTACTTATCTCTCTGGAATGGCTGATAGCAGCTTGCCATGGGTTCTCCCAGTGGTCTGGGAGAACTTCTATTTCTGCCTTTTCTCTTATACAGGCCAGTAAAAAGATTTGAAAGAATCTGAAATAGAAGCTGAAATAGAGCTGGTCCCTGCTGCCTAAGCTCTGCCATAAGCAGACTCATAAGCAGTTTCCAAAGTGCAGACTGATTAATGACAGCTCAGCATGGGGATGCTGAGAGACTCAGACTCATGACTGATGCATGTGAAAAGACTGATGAACAGGGGGTGGTCAGGTCTGAGAAAACAAAACCCATCACTGAAATTGCTGAAAGCTGCTGACAATTGTTTTTGCACACCGAAGCTATTTCTAAACATGAGAAAACTTATTGCTACTAACTGTTCTTCTGTGTTTCCCCTTCCTCTTGTCACAATCCCAGTCTTCCTGCCACGGTTAAAAAGGAAATCTGGAAGTAGGAAACAAGTCAAGAGGCAGCCCCACCTTTATATAAGGAGACGTCTATGTTCCATGGAAGTGTCATTTTTAAAATAAGGAGAGTGATTCTAGTTTTAATAATATTTATTAATTAATTGAACTTCACCAGCCAACCGTTATGTGGATCAGTGTATTATAGTTTATATATTTGACATCCTTGTCCTAGGAGATTAACACCCGAAAACCAGATGACATATGTGACCCCTGAGAGTTTATCTGACATGTGAAGAGAGAGAGCAGATAGTTAGAGGTGAGATTAAATAAGCAATGATGTTCTAAAGCCGAAAGCTTTAGACTGTTTATCCATTATTCTACTGTTTTCTTCATTTCTGTTTCTCTCCTTGGAATATAGCAAAGAATATACCAAAATCAGAGAGACAAAGTCAATGCTATAACAGAAGAAGACTGGCTAAATGAAGTTAATGCTTCTTCCCTAGAAGTCTCAGTCCCAAAACACTTGATGCATTCCTCTTTCTTTCTTTTTCACAGTCTAACGTTAGAAGGGGTGCCCTGATTGGTACAGCCTCCTTAATAAATCAGGAACTCCAAGATAAGGAAAATTTGAAGAAACAACAGCTCCTTGTCAGACACTATGACTCCATACTTTTACTGCATAATGACAAAAATGCGTGAGATATACATTGCCCTAAAGAAAAGACCATGCAGAAAACCAAGACAGCACTATTTTTTTCCCACAGTGGAAAGCAGGGTAAATTTTACTCTCAAATTCACAGTTCATGTACCTTCAAGAAATGTTCAGTCCCATTTTCCATCACTGAGGGGCCTTCCAATGTCTTGGTCCTGGAATATGCCAGGAATTTCCCCCGTATTCACAGAAGCCACAATGAGCCAGTATCCCAGATATTGTGAGAAGAGCTCATTCTGTAAATGCCACATAGAAAAAAATCACCTTGCGTGGGAGCCAGCACAGCGCATCACTTGAAACAATGGTCAGTGGCCCAGCCAAGTGTGTGCCGCATGGATGGGAAATCCCAGCCCTGAGACACCGACCTTCCTGACTGTCCCTCACCCACGAGAGCAAATTTCTGTTCCACAGTGCTTGGCAGCGCCTTGTCCTTCATCTTTAAATCACGTCCAGAAATACAGATTAGTAAGAACATATGTTAAGCCTGTTTGAGAAAGACCTTCTCCCTTCATCCCAAGATGCTACAGGGAGAGACCCACATGCTATATATTATGGAAATCGTCATCATTGCTTTGAAGCTTCAGTTAATAGCAGTGTTTCTGTAACATAGTGGGAGAAGGGTTTTTTATGTTGAAAGAACACAGAACTCGACAGTGAAGTTAAACACAGTAGGGGTTTTTTTCTGAAACATTTACTTAAGTGATTTTTATTTAGTGAAATCCATGAAATTTTGTGTATAAGCAGAGTTGAGTATAAGAATCTATTCTAAGAGAAAACATGCATGTCCTTCATAACACGCAAGTCATTAAACAGATAGTGGTTAAAACACCGTATAACAAGATGGGTGGAGTTTTCCTAGTGGAGGCTCTGAAATTGTTTCTTCCTAACAAAAGTTCAGAATCCATTTGTCAGCACATATAATTTCCTGTGCTCCTTGCTGCATTTCAAAAGCCAAAATATGCATCCTATTGTAACAAAACGCCTGGTTTACCAAGATAAACAAACAACAAAACAGATCTGCATGGTGTCAGAACTGCAGGCAGCTCTTTGTATTTGTTGGAAGATCTTACTGGGTTAGGAAACAGTAATTATTTCTAGGCAGATTCAAACATTTTTGACAGAGATTGTGATGAAAAAAAATGTAAGACCTTTTCCCCGGTAGCTGAAAAGTTGAAATCCTCGGTAGTAACCTTAAACCTGACCATTAGTTCAACTTTGTCTCATGTTATGCAGCTATGCAAAACAAAGTCTGTTGATGAAATGAAAACAGTTTCCTAGAATGCCAAAACAGACTGCTCCCTGCCTACGGAAGACAGTCATCACTCCAACAGTGAAGTATGTTTACTAATCTGTGTCATTATTAACAAAGATATACTGGGGACACAGCATTTGAATTAAAGCCTCTAGTGAATGAAGTAAGTGATCATACTGCATCAATTCAGAAAGAAATTGTGCCAGCCTAGAGTTTTAGAATCTTCTAGGCTCACAAGACACAACTGGAGACAATTTAATATTTTATTAAGCTGCGGCTCCATGGACGACTGAGCAAACCTGGTGCCTTATGGTGGCCAACAAAGAGGAAGCATGACCCTTGCCTGGACTCTCTTCTCCCCTGCCCTGCTCCCACGCCACACACTTGACATCTGGACTCTTCTGGATGCTACTCTAACCTAGTAGAAGACTGCCCAACTCTTCTGCTGAGTAATTTATCCTGCTGGGCCAGACTGCCCTTAGCCTGGAAATGAATCAATAGGAATGGACAGCGTGGCACGTGCAAGGGCAAGAACAAGACTCTTCTATCTTGGAATCTGTGAGTCATTAGGTTGAGCAGCTGTGCAGGGAACCTCTCCTCAGTAAGTAAAAATATGACAAGACTCAAAGAGTAAGGACTCACCTCCTCTGCTAAAAAAGACTTCCTGCTGACTTCAGCTAACTAATTCTTACTAATTCTATGAAATTACAAAGTGTGCAAAGATATTCTGCAGGGAAGTTTAGGAAATCCCTGTGTTACTAGGTTTGCAGCAGGGAATCTGAGTAGCAGACTTCCACGAGAGAAAGAGGACTGCATTGTGTTTGACAACAAATATGTAGCAAAAATTGTCTTCTGCAAATGCATTACAGCTGAGCAAACCAGATAAAATCAGAAGTGAAAAATTACCGTATCTATAATACAGGTCATCAGCATATCAGAACTCAAGTCCAGGTCCCTTGAGGCCATCCCAGCTCACTTATCCAGTAGATCTCTCTAGTTTTCTCAATGCCTTGAAGCTAGTAAGAGCTCCACTATTTTATATTGTACAGTCTTTAAGTGTTATTGGTCAAGAGTCAACTCCATCAAGCTGCAGAAAAAAAAACATTCAAATGAACTTAAAATGCACACTGGACATTGGGCTTAAGAAAAAGGTTTGTTTCAATGACAATTTTGATTCCAAGAATATCATGGATGTCAATTGCTAGAAATACCTGTGGAGTTTGCCATTTAAATGTTTCGTTACAGATTCGTGCAGGACTGAATGGATGATGATTGTCTGCTACTGAGTTAAAACTCTGGGCAGTATTCATGCTTCAACGGAGTGAGACTAGAAGGCAATTCGTCCCTTAGCTCTGTCTAAACAGCACACACAGTAGTTAGCATCAATTTAGGTGCACTACTTGGATACAGCACTGTATCTACTGTAATAGAGCAGACTGTATTCTACCGAAGCCTTTTGAACTCTTGCTGGTGTTTGTGGTTTGCAGACCATACAAATTTCTCAGAATAAGGAGAACTGCCAACACATTTTAATTTATGAAATATGTGTGGTCCATATGAGAAATGTATCCCAAAAGAATGGGAAATCGTAGTTTGCACAATGTGTGGATAAGAGTCAACTGGTGTTGAAGGTAATTCAATTTTGTCACTAGTTAATTTCAACCAACAGTGTGCATTAATTAATCCACACAGCACTCCTGTGAAAGAAATGCAGACAGTTCTGAGACTGAGGGTTTGTTGAAGGATGAAAATTGATATATAACAGGATAGGGAGAAATTTTTAAATGGATAGCTGCTTCAGATTTCCTCTATGAGTGAACATTCCTATTCTGGAGCAAGTTCTAGCTTGCTTAGTCCAAATGCGAAACAGCTTGAATTTATTTAGAAAGAGAGACCAAAAAATTCACCCTTCCATTCAAGATAAAACCAGCCAAACTCCCAAACCAGTTACTCATTAAATCTACAGACAAACCACAAAACCTATTATTTTATGTCCTGGAGTCCTTCCATTGTTACACATTTTTCACATCTGGCAAATGTGTTGGTATCACTCTGATGATGCTCTGAAAGGATACAGTAGAACTTGGAGTATTCTGAAGGGGGAAAAGGGTGGCTGCAAGCACGGCTCAGTAACTACTCAAGAAAAACAGGCAAGGTTTCTTCAGCTCAGGATGGCTTGTGTGTGTCGGGAGAGCAGGTTTATAAAACCATAACTAGGACAGAGACGAATAAGGAACAATTGTTCATTATTCCTTACCATATAAACAAAATAGTTTATCCAATGACAGGTTTAAAAACAGGTAAAAACAAAGGGAACAATTTTCCACACAACAAGATATTGAGCTCTATGACTCACTGCTAAATTAAGTTTGGATGTGAAAAATATTAGCAGGTTCAAAGTGGGATTAGGCAAGTCAGTTGGAGAAAGGTCCATCGAGGATAACTAAACAATGGCCCTAATGTGATATCAAGAGGAGGAAATGCCTGCAGCACTGATCATTAGAAGAAAGGAAAGAGGAACGGATCATTGCTGTGTTTCTTAAGCTCTTTCCCCTGAGCTGTTGGTGCTGGCCATTGTCCGAGACAACCTAATGGGACGTTCAACCAGTGTGGGACTGCTTAAACTGGTGTTTTTATGAGTTTCCAGTGACAACAACTGTGCTTAAATGGGTTTCAACATTACATTAAAAAGAAGCAATGATAACATATTACACAGAGAGTGTAGGACACCAGAGCTGGGTTTGGATCTTGTTTTGAAACCAACCCTTTTGTGTTTATCCTTTTTAGTAGCAATTATGATGACTCAGTCTGTGTACTTCCTAGCTAAGGAGCTCAGCAGCTGTGTGGGAGGGATGGCAAGCACTAACACTATGAAATAAGAAGAAACTATAAATTTGTCAATTCCTTCCATGCCCTATATTTATCAGACTCAAAAAAAAACCCCCAACCCCCCCCCCAAAAAAAAAAACCCAAAACAAAATCTCTTGATATAATAACCCAGATGAGTGAAAGATTTCTTTATTTCTTTATGAGGATCTTGACATTTTGGTCACATCTGATTAATTGAATGCTATGGTCATCATTGCAGAGGCTCTATATTGAGAATGAATTTGCCTTGTAACTATCTGGCTCTAAAACTTGATTGAAAGACACAATGAAGTCTTTATGGCCTTTCTGGGCTCTGACAATTTTCCAGTTACCAAAAAATAATGACAAGAAACTCCTCTTGCTTTTCTGTTTATTTCCACATTCTACTGTGCTTGTTTTACTTGATAATGCATTTTATGGATTAAAACTCTGTCTAACCTATTTTTTCATTCCAGTGCTATTAGTGTAGATATTAAAAAGAGGTTTTCAGTTAAGGATAGACAAATTCTTTTCGCCTAATTTTGACCTCACAAAAAACCCCCACAAACAAAAAAACAAAACTAAAGCTGGATGAGATGAAAAGTTCAGTTTGGCCTTTTTATGGTATTAATGAGAGAAAAGCCAATGAAAAATAGATTGCAGTGAAAAATAGAAAAGAATTCAGAAGAGAGAACATGTAATGAGGACATGAACCCTAAGATCTCCCACATATGCTGAGCCAATTTCTGTGGAATGGTGGACGGTCTGCCATCTCTACTCTAGTATGTAAAGTTTAACCTACCAGAAAACCCCACAATCAACCAACCAAAAAAAAACCGACAAAAAAACCCCAATCAATATGGCCGGGGGAAATCATCAGTTGAAATTGCAGAAGAACATAATTCATGGTAATTATGTCAATAAGAAAAAGGATGATAAGGAGTGAAGTGGACCACACTTTTTGCCAAACCCCAAGATTTTCTAAAAATCTGGCTTTATATAAAGTAACCACCTGATGGATGGTTTCTGTATCTATTTTTAGATAGATTTGTTTTATCCAGAACAAATTTAGAAAAACAACAATATGAAATTGTGACGGGATTTAAAATACACTTACCAAACAGACTTCTTAATTAAGAAAGATTGTAAGAACAAAAATATAGTGCACAGAATGATAAGCTCTCAGGTAACATTTTAATTACATTGTATAAGTGTTATGTCATTTAGCATTAATGTTATACATATTATAGGTCTTTCAGCATTCAAATGTTTTAGAAATGAACATGCCAGATTCCATTGATGCAGTCTCCATAAAGAACCCCTACTGAAATCCAAAGACATTTAGGGATGGTATTGATGAGTGTAGTATAGTCTGCCAATCACCTGGGGAGTTTTCATCAATAGAAATTATCTTAGAATTGTACTGTAGTAGAGCTTGTTTAAGGAAGGAAAATTTGTTTATTAACTAATAATAGACAAGGAAAAAAAGACTCTCTACCAAAATACAGTGAGGATATAAATTTCATGAATTACATACTTGAGTGTCATGCATTTGTTGGACACCTGCCAAAAAAGAACATGCAAATAAAGCTGAGGAATTCTTTGTTGCACTGAAATAATCATCTTGTGATACTATTCACAAGTTCACATACTGTATGGCAATTTATAAATACCTTCTAAAAATAAGAGAGAGGCTTTTTTAAAAATTTCATGGACAGTAGAGCCAAATGAATACTTTCCCCATGCCCACCTCACCCCAAAAGTGCTCAAGGCTTGTTAAAAATAACAAGAGAGTTACAGCAACAAAAGTAGAAGGGGTAGAGGCAAGATTTCTTGGTTTTTTTTCTCAAAGCCAGGCATAAATAACCATATTTCCCACTCCCAAATATTTTGGGGGGGTATAGAAACATTTCAAAGATGAACACAGGCTAAAAGTCTCCAAGATAATTATAAACCCACAAGCTTTATCAAATTAGAGTTACGATACTCAACAATTGCTTTAATGTGGTAAAGTCACGCAGGAAAAAACTGTTCTAGATTCCCATTCCAGGTCTCCCACTTAATGCTTACATGGCTGCAGAGTAGCCAGGGGTTATCACAGGACTATATTACTGTGCATAACTTCTTTCTCCCCGCTGACTTGAGGATGTCACCTAGGTACTGGAACCTCAGTTTAGTTCCTTCCTCTGCTTGAGACAACTTGAATGTGTGTTTCTCAATTTCAAGAGAAGGCTCAGACCACAGGTGTACATAGTACAGTTATCTGAATTTTTGGACTATACTCCATCCAAAGTAGGACATGCAACATGGAACCTGACTGTCCTGCTTCCCAGGGGAGCAGGCAAAAGCTGAGGTCCCACTTGCTCAGCATTAATGGGGCAGTTCCAGTAGGCAGGACCCAGGAATCTGCCACATCCTGAGAAGGACTCTCATCTCTGAAACATCTGGAGGGGAGGGCATCTCTGGGGAGAATCCCTTCAGTAGGAGGGAAAACATGAACTGGCATCCCAGGGCAGTATTCCAACAGATGAGCTGTAAGAGGAACAGGAGATCCTTCTGATAGACTTTTCAAAGCCACACTTTCTATCCCTGCCCTATTTTCCTCGTCTTTCTTCTACGACTTCCAAAAATAAAATGTTCCAATAGAGAAGAACTCATTCTATATTGAACACAGCAACTTTGGTTCATCATTCCCTCGCAGTCTGTACCACAGAGTGCAATCTGAGATGGCCCTACTGGGGGTTTTGTATCTTCTAGACACAACAATGAACACGTTTACATACAAAGCTATATGAATAACAGTGGTCTGAAAAATGCACTACTTCAGCTAGAGATGCCAAAATCTCTTTTCCCACATCGTGTCTTCAATCAATGATGAAATACAGAGAAGGCAGAAAGAAATGGCATTAATTTCTCTCTCTGACTGCTTTACATATTCCCCCAATATCTCAGCAGGATTTCTGGAAATAATGCAAAGCCTCTCCAGTGCATGGCATGCAGGACCTCTGAATACGACAGAAGAGCTCTATAGCCAATAAGTAGGAAAATTTGCATAAAAATGGAAACTAATTTCTCTCTGCATACAGAGAACATTCTGTGTCTGGCAAGCAGTATGAGCCTCAATTTGCATACATTTCTTTGCAAACAGTGGTACAGGCATTGTCACATCCATTCTGCTGCCATTACGATAAAAGCAAACGGCACTTAGCTCAACTGTTACCTATTGTTCAGTGAACAGGTTGTTTTAGGACATATCTCAACAAAAGACACCTACCTTGTGCAAATGCTTTTAAGGATAAACATGCAAGTTTTTATACGAAAAACCCCTTTATTTTCAATATTATTTTTCCATTTGTTCATCAGCTCCTTGATTTTTTTCTGTGGAATAGCAAAATAAAGCCATGCTATGTTCTCAGCAGGGCTATTTTCATAGTAGAACAAGTTTCAGAGTTGTAACTTGGTACTCTTCCACTATTAAAAATATAAAAATAAAAAACTGATTCCTTGTCCTTCCTTCAAGGAAGGAACTGGAAGACACAATTTCCAGTGGTATTCCTGGTATCTCTGTAAGCAAAAAAACAATAGCAAAAGTTTAGCATACATATAATAGAGGAAGGAAGAGACAATGAAAGCAATGTTTGTGTTTATTTTCTTCAGTGTATGCACTCGGCTATCACTGACTTCAATGCAAATGCCATTTTCTGCAACATCTAAAGTATGAGACTGATGCTGTAGGAGCCATACCCTAAAGTAGGAAGCATAGCATAAAATTAGCCAGGCAAACAATCAGCAGTCTGCTCTGAAGCTACCACTGTGTGGGATGGCAACGTACAGACTCCTTTTGCCAAATCTGCCTTATTAGGAGGTTTCCCATATACTCTTCTGTTCTCATTTTGCTTTTAAATAAATAGAATCCAAGTGGAAAAGCAATAGGTCCCCTAGCTACAGTAAACACAGGTGGACAAAACAGAATAAAAGCTAATTTCTTATAATCTTACATTCAAAGAAGATAAAAAGCTCATGCTGGGACTTGGTGTGGCCTTTTGGAACACAGCGTGCTTTCCCAGCTTACTTGTCTGACCTCTGTACTGAATGACAAAAAACTATCAATACAATATACAGAAATGATGTCACCTCTTTGGTATGAAGGGTGAGGGATGGCTCATTTGGGATAATTGTTTTAATGATATCATAGTCACACATCGTGTGATTTGAATCAAATAGACGCTTTTGAGCTTAAAAAACTCTACTGATCTATCAAAATATTTTTTTTGTTTTTGGTACTCCAGTATGCTCACTAGCACTGTTACCACTTAAATGACTTCAAAGCTGATGCAGTAAACATATTCAAAGATATAAACACCTCAGTTTAATTTAAAAGTTGAAACAAACAAAACTATCTATCTCAAATAGCAACAAAGAATTAGAAAACAGTTCCCAGTAACTGCAATGGAAAGTCACAAGTGGCGTCTGCAAACTCACTATGAATCTGAACCATCTGTCAGATCATCATCTGAACCAGACCTGTCAATAAGACTCATTTGCTTCACAAAAACTATACCTCCAAAAAATAATTGCCCAGTTTATACCTGTGACCATAACAATAAAGAAAAGGTGATGCAAACATGGTTAGCTCAGTTGGTGGGAGCATGGTTCTGATAACACCAAGGTTTTGGGTTCAATCCCCATAAGGACCATTCAGTTAGGAGTTGGACTCTGATCCTTGTGAGTGCCTTCAAAATCAGAATATTCTGTGATTCTAGGATGTGTCTGTGATGCCTTAAAAATTTATTTTGGCATCATCTGTAGCTTGCATGTAGCTTGCAAATGAACAGCATCAGTGCAAATTTCACTTTCCATAGGCTTTAAAAGTCAATGGTGATGCTGTAGGATCTCAGTATTATGTATAATTAATAAGAGCTAGACATGACAATAAATCTGAATACAATAACTTAAAATATATTAGTCTAAATGATCATCTCTAAATTACATTTTTCATTTTACTTACCTGGTTTATCACCTCTATTTTCAAATTCACAAAGACCTAAAATTCTCATGAAAGGCATTGCTAGAAATATATCAAAGATACCAGTAGCCCCCAAATTTTCCCAACTTCCTTGCTTTACTCTCGATACCAGCCATCAATGCTTCATATGAAGAGCATGAATTCTTTCAGGATATCCTTGTTCTGAAAAGCAGCAAAGAAAAAGATCAACACAGATCACTGGTACTTGTTGAATCAGCACACAGAGAAATAAGAATTTAGGTTATTCCCCCACAATATGATGTCAAAATAGTTTACTTTTGTACGCAACCTCTTCATGAAGGGAATTACAGGGATATCTGCCATGGATGATACCAGGCACAGTTTTATAACAAAAGGACTTTTCTAGGAGTGTATTTACTCAGCATTTGCCCTACACCCAGTTGGTACAGGTATGTGAGTTTATACATCCATTTTGATTTCTCTTAGTTTGCTCACTGAGCTCTGTGGGCTTAGATGACATAAGTCTCTGAAGGTAAAACTTATTTGTATCATATATACTTCTGCTGTATTTACTGTGATCTGTTAGCATTGCAATGACACCTGCAGTATCCTGCCAAGTACTAGTCTACATCTAAAAGGTGTACTGAGAAATATTTTTCATAATACTTCCATTTAATTCATTTAACTGTAACTGTCATTTAGTTCCAAAAATGCACCCTGATAACAGCAGTTCTTAATTTAAACCAACTGCTCTCTACATATGTGGATAAGACTGTCACTATGGTAGCAAAACACCTGGGATAAACTCCTAGGCCATTGAAAAAGCTAGTTTTGCCAGTAGCTTCAGGACACCAGCATTCGGCCTTCTGCTTTACAGAACAACAGATAATGAGGCTTTGTTAAGCATTCTGGCCCACCTCGGCTCTCTGGCGGATGTCTTCCTTGGTGAATTTGCCACCTGTATCAGAAAAAAAACAACTTATTCTTACCAAAATAAAAGACAAGACCCTATATCTTTACAACACATGTTTCCTTTAATAGGAGATAATGTGTTTACAGTCTCTGTGCTTCCTCATCTTGCTTGGACTTCATCACCTTGGCTTATCTCCCATACAACTTGTGTTTGCAAGTTCAGTAGTTTACACTGGAAACAGTGTAGTCAAAGAATATTCTTCATTGCGCAGGCAGAATTTCGTGAGTGCTCTGCATGGATGTCTTTTCCTGCAACCAGAAACAAGGACACATAAACTTAAGTCCTTTGGCACTCCATTGGTATAAAACCACAGCATCTCACTTTTGAAAAACTGTTCAGTCAGTTTTCTGAATGAGTTCCACACAAACGAGAGAGCATGCTTCTGATGTAAAACCCAGATGCACAAGCCATCCGTCACTGATGAGAATGCAACACTGGCCAAAATCTAGTCCTTAGGAAGCAGAACAATGCTGTGTAAAACATGGACAAATAATATGGAGTTACAGTAACAGTATTAATGGTAGAATACTGATTGCTTCTTATGCCAGATAGACACAGAAAACACTTGTAGAGGCTTATGAGATTCCCAAACACTCAGCCTAAAATCTGAGCAGCTATTAAAGGTTTGGACCTCTTTCTGCTGTTGGTAAACATATTGTTTCTAAGTCTGAAGTCATTAAAGGAGTGTTCTCAGCAAGTAAAGAAGCAGCACCTTTTCATATTGCGTATCTGCTCTTTGTGTCAAGAGCTCCCATGCTCTCTCTAGGTGATCATTCCAAAAAAATGGACAATACAGCTAGGTTGCTGTTTTTCACACATTATCAAAACCTCAACCCTGCCTCATGGGTGTCAGAGATAAAACTCCCATTAATCCAAGATGGGATGAAATTTCTCAAATTCAGCAAGTCACTCCTAGGAAAACCCACTACAGGTGGAAGTGGTTGGGCTGGTTTTGAGCAGGTGAGTTAAGGCAGCCATGACATATGGTTAGGTGACCTAGAGTGGACAATTTGAAGGTTATTAGCTGCCCAGGTGTCCCCCACTGGGCATATTGTCCTGCAAAATATGCCTTTCAAGATATGAAAGACCCCCGACAGCTTTGGCTGTCTGCTCTCAGGTTTAATAGAGGATTGATAGTTTAAACACAATGCTCACAGCAATATTATTTAAAAAAATAGGTGTTCAAGGTTAATAAGCACACACAGCTCTCTCACCCCATTGCAGTCCTCTTTGCATGAGAGTAATGGTTATTTCCACCTTTTGGCATTTTATAAGCAAATGTCAGTTTTACTACAGCTGTCCCCTGAATTTCTACTACTGCCATCATTACCAGGACAACAGCACTGGTTTTACAAAGCAGGTCCTGACTTACACTGCCTTCTGTGCAGGAGTAGGCATTTCCCATACCTGTTGCAAATTAAAACCTGAGTTCCAGGTACTCAGTACATCTAAAAGTCAGATCCTCGACATTGGCTTATGTGAATTATCAGTAAATCCTACAGAAAGCCACAGGCATAGATGTTTTCTTTCAAAGAGGGTAAAGGAGAGAAGGCAGAAAAAATTCCATTTTGATTACACTTTACTGTTGTGGCTGGATGGAAGTGCAAATTTTATAGCTGTCCTAACCAAGTTATTCTTACCTTTTTTTGTGGGGTGGTGAGTTTTTTGGATAAAGTGTTCATAATTTTATCTCATTTCTGTGAGTTTTACACTAATGGCTGTTCCTCAACACAGCATAGAACCTGAGTGAATCCATCCCACAGAGCCACTAACACTAACTAAGGCAAGCATTTGGGATTTGCAGTTGCAGAGAATGCCCAGAAAACAGAAAATATCCAGGTAGGTGTGAGATACCAAGATGTCCAGAGAGTACAACACAAATTTTCAGAGTCAAATATTGCAAATTCTGCATAGACAACCTTCAGCCTCATTGAGAATCAGAAGAAAAACAATGGCACTGAGATAGGAATGACAAGGGAGAGATCCCCATCTCACTGCTTTATGAAGAAAACTGAAATAGAGCATTGCCCTGATGGGAATTTCTTTTAAAGTGGCTGTAAATAAGCTTCAATTAGCACAGAGCTAATAAGATACAAAATACCCCCTCTTATGCTACTGCTTTGGAAAAACTCCAACAACTTCACAATTTTAAAAAAATCCAAATACCAAACCACAAAAGTGTATGCTAATCTTCATTTGCACTTTTGTGAGTTTATGTATTTTCCCTGGAACACTAATCTCTATTTTATTTATTTGCATTAGAGTGATTTCAAAAATTCCTCCTCAGACATGTCTCATCATGTTATAATTATTCATCATCATGAAGGCTTCTAACAGCCTCTGGTTACAACATCATGACGTTTTCTAATAAATTATAAAGTGAAAGGATAATTTAGTCTCCATAACCAATTAATCTTTGGCTTCTTAGCAAAATTTAGTTCCAAAAAATAATGTGTCCTCTACTGTAGAGAGAGATGAACTGCAATAATCAGTTCACCTCACTCTTTCCCTGGAAATAATCAACATATCTGAATGCTTTCCAGTTCCAACCAAACAGCACAAGCCTTAAAGAGCATATGGAAAAAGAGTCTGAAGTAGCTTCTTTCAACTCTCAGGTCTTCTTCAACAGGAGAGTGGACCAATGAGTTAGCATCTCAAAATAGAGACAAAGGAAAGATTGTAATGAACGTGCCTCAGACTTGATTTGGAGCAGGATCTCATGCATTTTATACAGACCTTTGGATAACATTTCCTGAGATCAGTGGAAATAGTCCATTAACTTCATGGCTACTGGTGTGCATACGAAGGAGGGGAGACACAATGTTATTATATAAACAACAGGGGCAACCAACATAAACATTTGGTTTTGCTATAGTAGATAATCAAGTTGATAGCTGTTGAATTGTGGCTATACGAGCCCCTGGAGTAAGTAATCTTAAGAAAAACCTAGTTCTGTGGATACTAGTCTAATCTGGATCAACCCTTTATAAGAGAATTTTTTTTTTTTTTTTATTTGAACTTAGGTGTCTGCAGTATCTACAAATGCAGACACGGTCAGTGAGATGTTTCAGGTGTCAAGGGGGAAGCTCTCATATTTCTGGAATGGTAGAGGGAAGATTTATAAAATTTTTACTGGCCTGAAGGAAAGAAAGAAAGTAAAAACATCTGCCAGAGTCATGAGTGGATTGTTGGCTAAATTCATTCAGCGGAGGAGTCTGAAATAGATCATCTCTGTCTTCAGAAGTAGGCGTTAGTGGAGCCATCAAAAATAATTACTACAGAGGAGTCCAGGACATACCCACAGGGAATAAAACTAATCTGAAAATGTAAATTAAATTCACAAAGTATGGATAGAAAAGCCAGCAGTTCTTACGCTCCTGGACTCACACAATGTACTAACCTTGCTAAGCCCTTATGAAACAATAACAGAAATACTTTTTATTTGAGTCTGGAATAGTATTTATGAGCATGTCATTAAAAGAGGGAAAGTTGCAGACAAGAGAGGTTGCTACAAATACAACTATGATCGCACTACCCAGATCCTCAGTGTCATAAAACATCCATCCAAAGTGAAAAGCATGGATTTCATAGAATCACAAAATATCCTGAGTTGGAAGGGACCCACAAGTATCATCAAAGTCCAACTACTGGCCCTGTACAGGGCAGCCTGAAGAGTCACACCATGTACCCAAGAGTACTGTCCAAATACTTTTTGAACTCTGGCAGGCTTGGTGCTATGATGACCTCCCTGGGGACCCTGTTCCAGTGTCCGACCACCTTTTGGGAGAAGAGCCTTTTCCTAATATCCAACCTAACTCCCCCCAAACAGCTTCATGCTGTTCCCTCAGGTCCTGTCATTGGTCACCAGAGACTGGTGCCTGCATCTCCACTTCCCCTTGCAAGGAAGCTGTAGACCACCATGAGGTTGCCTGTCAAGACCCTCCTTCTCCAAGCTGAACATGTGACCTCAGTAGCTCAATTTCAAACTTTGGCATTGCCTGTGATGTTTCTAATGTGCTCTAGAAACTCACCAGTGCAGAGAGAAAGTAAACATGAGTGGGTGGAAAAAAGGTTCTAACAGCTGAGCAGCAGTGACAGTAGTATAAATTTAAACAACTCTCTCCCTTTTTAGGTTTTGAAGAAGATCAAAAGGAGGCTCTGCAGTTCCTGAGGTGCTCTGTCATGAGTGTGTTTGTGCTTGCCAGTTGGCGCTATCGTATAAACAACATAGAGTACACCACAAGGAACAGTGACGCGGCCATTTCCCACAGCAGCCCTTTCTCTCTCCTAAACAAACCCAAGACTGTGCAGCCCTGGCCGCTCCTCAGGAGCTCACATGAAAGCGCTTTGACTGTGTTTTGCATTAGTTTGCTTCCAGTGCCAAACAGCCTCCGGACTCCCCGGGTGCATACCAGGAGCCCCTGCTCTGGGAGGGCAGCCAGCTGGGCTGCGTGAGGCCCAGGGCATGGGGCTCGCCCAGGCACCAGCAGCACAGGGAAGACCCCTCTGTGACCGTACAATGGATGGCCAGACCTCTGGGTCTGGTGTTACCTGGAGGATACGCTCTGTACACCTGCCCTGGAGCAGCTGGAGCTCAGGGGAATGGCGGCGCTTGTGGCCAGAGCTGCTTTTTTGACTCTGGATGTTAACACCCGGCCTTCCCCCTGCACTGATAAGCTTCTGTGGTTAAACTGGTCAGGCCCTAGGCATGTGGTTTCTTCAGGGCTACTGAAAATTGATTAATCCCATTTTGGCAGTTCTCAAAGTCCTACGAAATATTTTACAGAAATTATTTTAATTCCTTTCTTTCTGAGAGGGCCTGCTCCTCTCCACTGCCCCTCCACTGCTTTGGCTGCAGGTGTCTGACCCCAAAATAGCATGAACTGGGTTCATGTAAAGGGAGTGTGGAAGGAGTTCAAACCTCTGTTTCTCAGTCTGGGCCTCCATAGGAGGCCAACTATAAATAGATGCAAAGGAAAGGATAATTGGCATGTAAAATGAATAATGCCACAAGCTCACCCTAAGGAATTTTAGTCAAATAAAACTTTTGTGGCAATTCTACCCACTTGTGTTCTGGTTTTCGTCATCTGATTTTTTCCAGATGTTCCACTTTCCCTTTCTTCTTTGAACAGTAGTTCAAAACACCTTTCCCTGGAGTCCCAATATCATATTGTATAAATTATATGTATTTCAGCCTATAATAACTTTCATAGATTAAGCAAAACAATGACCACATTAAAGATGAATAATCCTAACAAGCCTGGTGCTTGTTTAGCTTTTTAGGGAAAATTAGGCATGTTACTGAGTCAGAAAACCTTCTAATCTCATGGTCCATAGGCTCCCAATTGAGTTTTCTACTGTGGGGACTGCTTTTGGCTTCTGGACATGCCACTGTGAAGAGGTGCCTTGAGCCCAGGTAGTTTGGCATGAAACCAGACTTGTAAAAGCACACTTTTTTTAACCTTATTCACAGGTAATGATTTGACAAAACATGAACTTATGGGGCAGAGTAACTGCTGACCTACTGCCCATCCAAACTTTCTCCAGGAAAACAGCCATACAAGAAATTTTACATGTGGGACAACAGAACTTTCTGTTGAGAGGAAACTAGAGAGAAAACAGCTAATGTGAGCTCTGTTTCTAACTCATACCACATTTTGTTTTCTGACTCTTAACAGACACCCACCTCAGACTTGGATCCACTGGAAAACTTCCATGGATTTCATAAAAACAGGATTTGAACTCTGTTGTGGCAAAAGTATGATATAAAAAATTTACAAATTTGTTTCTAAGAGCCATCAGATTAATTTCCCTTTTGGCTCGTGCTAGATCTTGGGAGTGGAGGAGGGGAAAAAAAATAGCTTCCATAATTGAGCTCTTCAGAGAAGAACTTGAAATTACGTTCTGACTACTCACAGCAACCAGGCAGGATCAGCTTTCTTTGCCCCACAGGAGAAGGAATAAGCATGCTCCAGAAGACAGAAAGCATCCTGAATTATCAAGAAAAGTGGTTTTGGATAGGGGCAGGGAAAACAGGGTAAGAAACAAACTGGTTGGTCAAGAGAAATGATCGGTATCTGAAGTATGGAAAACATGCTTCAGATTTGCCACCACATTTTGCCATTTGTCACCACAATTAATTTTTTTTCAAAGGTAAAACCCAAGGACATGAAAAGGGAAAAGAGTTAAACCACAAAGGATAAACTGCTCTAGCAGACAGAAGACCTCAAGGAGGAGGCTCTCCATCAGACTGCTAACAGATACAACCCATGGAGAATTAAGTGCAGATAGATAGATGTTGAAAGCAGACTAAATTGGGTACTGTGTTTCAGAGGCATAGACATCATCTTCAGAGTGGTGCTGAAAAAAAGCTAGTCAAAATTCGGAGAATGGAAAGAGTAGCCCTTAGACATAAAGGAAGAAAAGGTCAATTAATTTAGTTTGTCTTAACCTATGCTGCTTATAGCTATAAAGTGACAGACCCTCTTCACACTCATGTTGCATTCCAGGTCTCAGCCTTCTATTCCTCTTTCCTGGAGATTAGCTCCAAACAGAAAAGTATTACAAAATAATCTATGCGTGATAAGAGCATCCAATATAAATGCACAAATCTTTCTGTGTTCATAAACTAGCAAGGTGACATGAGAAGCTGTTCTAAATATGTGTGTCTAACACGTGCAAAAAACCACAGCTCTTGTTAACTCTTTACATAAAAGTGAGAATCAAATGCCCTGTGTCTGTCCTGGGTTTCCTCCTAGAAGGGATGGCTGAAAGGTTCCTAAGGTAAGCTAAAAGTGAAACCCTATGGCACGGTTCAACCCGAGAACTGAATTCCTTTGCAGATGTACCGTTCTAGGAGGACTTTCACTAAATAGCAAGTAAAAGATGCTAGGAGCTCTTGCCCCTGACAAATCAGGGGGGGAAAGTCTGTGAAATGAATGCAAGGCACAGAGGAGCTTTTCTGCATTACAAAAGGTAGCTTCAGAAGGTTAGGTCAATAATCCTGAAGTATGTCAATAAGCCACTATACATTTTAACAGCCCCTACCCAAACAAGACGATTTCATTTGGCTATTTTGCAATCAGAAGGTCAACAGTTTAATTGTACCACCTAAACAGCAACCCAATTAAAGTTACCTCAGCAATGCATAGATACTGTTCAAATAACTCTCCCAAACAACATAAATGATCTTAAAATGGCACCCTCTATAGTCACAAAGGAGATCCTTGGGTGACCATCAGAGAGATGAAAGGTGAACAGCACAGCCCTTTACCCACACAGTCTGCTTTTACTGCCTTTCAAAATGCAATTGTATTGCTTTTAATGCTTTGGCATGTTCTCCAGGTTTTTTTTCTGCAGCAAGATCAGGCTACAGGAAGAAAAGCACTGTTAACACTGCAGTGTGTTAAGGACTATTTTTACTGTTCCTGATTTATTTCTGACCTCCTGATTTTGTTTTTCTGCTTGACCTTTTACATGAAGACAAGGAAAAAAGTACATTTCATCTGCCAGCTGAGAGCATTTTCTTTTCTTCACTAGCAGAATTATAGGGTTTTAAGTGAATGTCAGCTATTCTGCCTGCAGGCTTTCACGTCACAGCAACTGTATACCTGGCCTTTTCTTTCTTCACTAGTAATAGCCTTTTCTAAGTAAGGCAATGTTTACCAAGCAAAACCCTCACAGCCTCTAAGAGTTTAGCTGAATGACAATGTTTTGGAAATCTGTTTCCCTTGGGAGTCAAAATTGGTGACACGTATTCAGGTGTTTTCTTAGTGCTATTGGCTTGTTTATCAAACCTGCACATTTCCCATCAGGGTTCCTCCGAATCATGACAATGAATATCACATAAGACCCTTCCCAGTTGTGGGTTGCCTTCTTATCAGAAATTGGTGCTATCTGTTGTCTTCCTTCACCGCCAATTCACTCTACAGCTCGAAGCGTATGGTCCAAGCCAAGGTTAATGCAGATGCTTTTGCGCTCAAACTACCTATGTACTGAGCTAGAGAGAGACAGAAAAGGTTTGAGAACCTCATCACTGCATTAGCACCAGGGCTGTGTTAGCAATCCTGCATATCAGAAAGCTGAGACAAGTCACCCCCTCCTCCTCATTTCCCTTGCTCTCACAGTTCCCTAAACTGTCAGCCGTCAACTGTGTCCTGTGCCCAGTTGTACTGGTCCTTATACTTGCATCCAGAGCTTTGGGAACAACAGAAGCAGTAGGAGAGTCATGAGTAGGACACTAAACCAAGGTGGGTGTTGCAAATATATTCAAATATAGCAAATCTATTCAGATCTCAGCCAAACAAGGCTGCTGCCTCTAAGACTTGGAGCTGAACAGACCATGGTGCAGCCTTCGCCTTCCTGTGGCACTCTCAATCTAATGAGATAGTTGAACTCTCCATCTCAGCTATCACTGCTGCATCAGAGGCCTCCTTCCCGACAGCTGTGTTTGTTGCTGCTGCCGATGCAGGTAAAAAAGGTAGAACCTTATTCCCACCATCCTGTTACAATGAGGGACCAACAACAGCATTGGCCTGAGACAGGGAGGCTCTTTCTTGTTGTTAGAAGTCGTTCCCAGGACACCACATTCCAAGATCTTGGCACTAAGGGGCCTTGAAACCATTTAGAGAAGCTGTTAAGAGAAAAAAGACCAAGGTACTAGCAAAGGTGCGGGGCGCAGGTTTGCTGAATTTCCTCCTTAGGATGTCACGTCCTTGTTAGGACACAGGCTACACCAGCATGAAGCAAGTGGGTTTGTGCAAGTCTTGGGCAGAAGTTAAGAAGGACTCTAGAGCCCAGGAAAACCTCTCTGGCTTCTTTCTCCTTAGCTGACTTATACATGGACATAGATATTCAACAACCTGTCTTAGAGATTTACTGTCTGCAGTTTGCACTTGTCCTGCTGACCAGCCTGAAGGCAGATGTGGGCAGCAACTGACTCCACCACATGATCAAAGCCTCATCTGCCATTTTTCTTGCTTGGACCACAACAGAGTATCCAAGAAAGTTAGTCTTGCAACTTCAACCTCTCCTTGAGCACAAGGAATGACTTTTAGCCAATTAACTTTCAGAGAAAGGGTAATATCTTAGTTCATCCTCATTACTCAGAAATTAAAACTGGAAAGCCTCCTCTTCTCCCTCTACAAGAAGCTTCACCCAAGTTTCTCCCAGCCTGATGCCTGCAGTGTGCAAACCACTAGGATCTCCTGCCAAAACTGTACATTTCCAGTCAGTTTTTAGAAACAGCAGCCTCATTTTCCTAATCGTACAACTGGGAAAACAGGATATCAAGTCCCAGTTGAATTAACTTAGCAGGTATCCACAGACTAACAAAAATTTCCTTATAATGAATTTGAATGTCTCTGTTTTCCCTCCTGTTTTCAAAATCCAAACAGTGTTTTTCTTTACTCAAAACAAGTCACTGAACTCTCAAAAAGGCAATTCCGCCTAAGAGGTATACTTTGTCGTATGAAATTTAAACATCAGACTTTCATTTTGTTACTAAAGATTGGTATCTAAAAATATTTTCTACTGCATTTCTGTCTTCAGAGCTTAGGATAAATGGTTTCTTCAGCCCATGTGCTGTTACTGAAATGCCTCTTGCTGCCTCATCCACACAGGAAGACTAGATCCTTTTGCCAATAGTTAAAGCAGTACAAAATGTCCCCATCTTCTCCAAGTATAGATGCAGTAGTACTCGTACAAATGTGCCCTCTAACAGCACAGGTAAGAACATGAAAAAATTCATGGTGGATCAAAAATGGCATCTAGCACAACGTACTGTGCTTGACAGTGGCTAGCAGTGGATATCAGGGAGGAATAAATTAGCATGGAAAGCTCAGACTGACATTCTGCGAGATTTCATTTTGTTTCCAGGGATTTGTGTATGACAGACACCTTAAGCCACGGTAGGTATATTTGTGTCTGTTAAATCTCAAGCCATCTTTCATCTACGAACCTTCAAAGGCAGTTTCTCAAGCTCTGAGAACTTCTGGACCCCAAGATATGCTGTGGCCAGGGATTGCATAACTTCAACATGCAGTAGCCTGTGAAGACATTATCTCCTGTTTGCTTTGAACCTGACACCTGGTGGTTTCATGGCACACTCACCTGCTTTGGTAATGGAAGCAACAGAGATAAACTCTTTTATAATGACTTTTTCCTTCCTACTCTGAATTTTATTGACATCTAATTTAAGCCTCCTCCCACATCCATCTTTCACACTGCAAAACCACACCCAGCTCCTTGTGGTAAAGAAACCTCATAAGGAAGGGAAGAGACACCTTTCAACCAGAAGAGTAAGAATACGAAAAATACACTAAGTCATCAGAATAGTCACATTTTTCAGGTTGTAAGTAGTAGTGCATTTGTGCCAGCTACTTTGTATTAACTGCTTATTTACATGCCACTACTCTGTAGTAAACACAAAGTACATTATCCTTCAGGGAGAGTGAATCATCACTGAAACATAGATAAAATTTATCAGGTAGCAAGAACGCATAACTGGGCAGGTACCAAGGAGCAGCTGACACCCACACTGTATTTATGTCTTGCTTTAGCCTAGTCCAACTGAAGGGGCCTTGCCTGGAGATGCTGTGGTATTGCCTGGTCAGACAGCCCACTGACATCCCAACCATCAAAACCACTTCAGCCTCCACTGCCTCTTCTCTTAGAGCTGTAGCACCAATCTGTGGACTAGCAGGCTGCCCTTTCCTCCCCTCCGCTCACACTGACACCCCCAACTCGCTGCCCTCCTCTGCCAGAGCTTGGTATCCACACCCTCCCCCAAAACAAACCCTACTGAAAGATCCAATCCTCTGCCAATTGCTATAAACTCCATAGGAATGCCAGAGCCTAAGAAGAGATCTTTACGGACAATGATATTTATGGTTGGTTTGTGATCACATCAGCTGTCCTTTACCTGGACAGAAGATCTGGTTCATGGGGAGAGAAACAAAGAAAATTCCCATAGTTAGGATGGCAGGTTAACATGCTGCCAATGCTCTGGTCAGAAGGAGGAAGGGAATATGGCGAAAGCTGCTTGAGGAAAGGAGAAGCCAGATTTCTAAATAACCAACATTTCTTAGGTATCTCACAGGCTGGTTTGTCAACAACTAAAGCTATATACTGAAACCTTCCCTGAGACAAGATAAAACCTTTCTTCCTAATGACAGTCTTCATGCAATAGTGGAGTAAACAGTTGCAAGATAAGTGCATCACAAACAGAAATCACTGTTCTTCAGACTGCATCTCTTTCTATTGAAATATAGATCTTTGTACAAAGAAGTTTATAACAAATCACTAGGTCACTAGCCCTCCTATTATATCCTTTTCAATTGCTCATGGGCACATCTCTCTAAAACTTGTCCTATTTATTTTCTGTTTGCTACACAAACTGGACTATTCAAATTTCCTTTCTACCTTCTCTCCCTCACAGGATGCTGAATCAAACCAATTTTAAAGTCATTTACAGCATTACAGAAGAAAGAGCATTACTGAATGAAGGCTGAGGTCAACTAGTGCCATGGAACTCCTAATAGGAGATAAACCCATATGATCTTTACGTATAATTCCTGCCGATTTCTTCAGAGTAAAGCACACACACACACCTGCCTCCCGTTTTCTGTCCTGTTGAACAGAAACTTCTGTGCTTTCATCAATAACAGCCTTCAGAAAGCACTTCCCTTGTTAATCCTTAATAAAGTGGACTTTACAAGTCATCTCAAAAGACAGGATTCTTCATGTCACTCTTGCATTTTTTGAGGTTATAGGAGCCTCAAACAAGCAACTCCTTCCTTTGCACCTGCCTTTCTGAAGGTTTACTTAAATGATTTACTGCAACTATTAAAAAGTTAAGCTAGATTATCCAGCAGTGTTTAACCATGTGGTCATGAGTCATTAGGTCATGCAGTAAATCAGGCCAAGCACTTCTTGTAGGAACACACCTGTGTGCTGATTTTAAAAAGGGTTCTCTGCAGTTCCCAGTTTATGAACCTATGAGACTTTTCCCATTAATGCTTTGTTAGCACAGCTTATCCACCAAACTGCTCAGTCCAGATCAGTGCTGTGCAGCCACAAAGAAATGATGTGCAGAAGGCAATGCAGAATATTAAATATCGTTATCAGCGTGCGTCAGCAGCTAATTGAAGTTCTCTCACCTTTCTAATTCTTAGTGTTGATACAGGATATCACCTGCTAAGCCACTTAGAGTCATACAGCTGTCACAGAACTACAGAAAGGAAGGGACTTGAGAGATAGTACAGATCAAGGCCATGCACAGAGAGGATCAATTTTATCTGGATTGTCCCAATTGACAAAAAGTCTTCTGAGGGTTGTCCTTGACCCCAAGGGGTCTAGATAAATTATGTCAATCTGATGTTCATCCTCATCTCATTTTAATATCAATTGAATCATACTTACATTACAGTACTTAAAATACTTTACTTATGTTATTGCTCAAATCCTCTGTAATCTGTACAAACTTGAAGAATGTTTTAGCCTTTTCTAGGAAATTCAATGCCAGTCTGTTCTACATTTCTTTCATGCAATTACATCAGCTCTTTGGAAATGCTGACATCACTGCAAATTGATTGATCAGAGATACTAGAACAAGGAGACGCACTGAAGGAACTGGAAGACGAATATCCTGCATTTGCCTTTGAGGCCACAAAAACAGCAGCGGGAAGGAAGAATGTCACGTGAAAGCACGTCTCCACCAGACAGCATCACCCCAGATGACAAAAGAAATTTAAAATAAATGTTTATGCCGCAGGAAACAACAAGAAAACAGGAACTCCCCTGCATAGTGTCAGGGAAACAAATGCACGTTTCAGAAGAAGGCTCTAACTACAGTTTTTTAGCTGTTTGAGGGCTCCTTAAGCTTGCAGTGTTTCAGAAGCAGAAGAGGACAGATTTGTCCAAAAGATACATTACATCCAGGCTTTTTCCTTTCTGTGCCTTCTCTGCGTCTTCCTTATAGTCTGACAACAGCTGCCCAGGATGTCTACAGATAAAGTAGTGTTTCCTGGCACTCTTATGCAATTTAGGCATTTTGAATGGCTTTCAGATGCGTAACTTAGATGTGCACTAAGTGCCAACAACCATAGCCATACTCCAGACTTTTGCTGCTTCTTTAATGTGATCTTCTCACAGAAGTTCTCATTCCCACCATGCTCATGGCTAGAAACATACCCTTCTAGCATGAAATCCCCTTATGTATGCAACTACATTTGCTGTATATTACTTTATCAAAGTCTGCCTAGCTTGGTGTCTCGGTTTGGACAGG
>VWPU01022174.1:0-28986 GCA_013398955.1 Callaeas wilsoni | reverse complement strand
GGCTCCGCCTCCGGGGGCGCGCGCACGCTCCGGCCGAGCGGCTCCCGCCGCCCCCGGTGGCCGTGGGCGCTTCCCGGCGGAGCGCCCGCGCCACCCCCGTGCCCTGCTCCCGCGGGTGGCATAGGCTGGGCTCAGCAGATCCGCAACCCCCTCGTGTCATTTCTCACCGCCCAGCGCCGAGCAGGCTGCTCCTGTAAAGTTGGAGGCGTCTCCTTAAAAATCCAGGTAAAAGATGCTGAGGAGCAGGATTAACAAATGCAAAGGAGCGCCAAGCCTCCTGCCGGGCAGGGACATAAATACGGTATGCGCTTGGTGGTACTGCAGTCCATGTGTACATAAAGGGAAAATTAATATATCTCTAAGTGCCTCTGTATTATATAGAGTTGTCCCAGATGATTTTTAAGGACTAAGACAATCCTTTATGTCTCCGTATTGCCCACACAGCTAACGTGGTAAGGAAGATTCTCCAAATAGGATAGAGTTGCAATGCTAAGGTTGCATAGTATGTGGCATTGGCAGCCATATCACTTCCAAACTGGGATAGGGTGGCTACTGATTCTGAGAAGTGCGAGGCCGTAGACGATGATTTCGGGCCAAAGTCTATATGGTTCAGGGTAGCTAATGTAGTTTTAAGTAATTGTTTTAATATATAAGTATGTATTATTGACAACACTCACTATATCATATTAAATGGCTATAAAAGGGTGTAAACTGATATGAAAACTATATTCTCTTACAAAGCTTGGTGTCTGAAGGAAGAATCTTTCACGATTTCCCTATTCCTATTCAAAGTGCATTTACCTGATTGCCAGCAAACACATCTCTCTCTACATCAGATCATGGTTGCGCAAAGTGAACTCAGACCATTAAAGAAGAGAAGCTTCTCATTCTCCCAAATGGATCTCTTAAACATGCAGCTGATGGGATGCCAGCAGAATGCTAGCAGCTACATCCAATCAAAGCACTGATACTGTTTTGATTTTTGAGGAGTTCAACTCTTGATTGAGTTCAGCAGCCCTGCACCCACAAGGCTATGGCTGGGAACTGCAAGGCAGAGAAAAAGCAATTTTTTCTGTCTTCTTTACAAAGTTCTTGATTGAGTAAAATTATTTCTTTATTCTTAAATTTTCTTTTACAAGTGGGTGTGAGCACTATCTTTTGGTTGCAATTTCCCATCAGAGTTAAGTTCAGTTCTCATCACTGTTAAGTTCTGCTGCTCATTTTGAATGCAAAAGTAAAGACCTAGAAGAACCTGTGGACTTTGTTTTTTGGGATGCACTCTGAACTCCTCCCATCTGAAATAGACACCACTAACCTGCCACACAGGGGCTTCTGATTTGTCTTGCTGTGGTTGGATAAAGTTTTTAAAGGGTTTTTCTAGCATAGGAGAGACATGATATATTGATTCAATTTGAAAATCCTCAGATATTATCACTGCACTCCATCTTGTGGAAGAGACAACAACATGTTTTAAAATGATCCTGTAGTGGTTTGAGTAATTAAACCTAACAATGTTTGGTTCATACTGCCAAAGCAAAGAACTACATATAGCAATGGATACAAAAATTTTCTTAAATCTTAATTTGCCTAATGGTACCCGGTGGATTTGTGTAAATGTCCGTTGGTTTTAGATATGAGCTTCACATCTTCTTTGTTTTGGAAAGGAGCTTTAGGAAAGCATTCGAAGAGCCTAATTTGAAAAGCAAAACTAAGGAAGAAAAGAATCTGCTTTCTAGGTGAGGTTGCCAAGGAGCACTCCAGATTTGGGAGAGATTTGGGGATGGTGATCTGTTGGGAATATGTGGCTAGGGTAAAGACTCTGCTAAGCAAGATTGCTCTGAAGGGAACTTACTGGATTTGGGGTTTGGTCTGTGTGGTTTTGGTGGTTTTTTGTTACCCCTGTATTAAGTGCAGTAATCCAGTTGTATCTGGACAGTGTATTGAGGATCACTGTCTTACCAAAAAAAAAAGAAAAAAGAAATTATGAGATTCTCTCATGTCTTTCTGAAACTGGCTTTCATGGCTTGTGACCTTTTTCCCCTTGATGTTCAGTGCTGCTTTGGGAAATCAAAATAGGTATTGAGGCAACAACTGTGAATTGTAGCAAGGGCATAGTCATACATGTTTGTTTCTGGCCAGATTCAGAGAAAATTGAGAAACTTATCTGGATTCACTGCTATAAAAAGGTTAACCTTATAATAGTTGCCCTAGGACAAGCTTGAATATAAAGCCATTTAACTTTAATGAATAACTTAAAATACAGAGGGTTAGTTATTCTAACTGTTCCTTGGGCGGAAGCAAAAAGGCTTTATTGAAAAAAGACTGTAGAAAAGCTTAGTCATTCAGACCCAAAGAAGCAGGGAAAAACAGGTCTTGCATGGGAAGGAGTTAGGAAAAAATTCTATTGTACAAATGAGGATCCTCTGAATTACCTCACCCCAGAAGTAGGTTCCACAAGGAGACTGAACTTAATTAGCAGCCATGAACTATTCTTTTTTCTTTTTTTCTCTTTTTCTTTTTTTCTTTATTTTTCCCCCTTAACTCCCCCCTCTCTTGCAGTAGCAGTAATGTCTGTGCCTCTCCTTCTGATGCGGCATGGAACAGCAGTGCTGAAGGAAGCATTGGCCTTTTCTGTTTCATTTACCAGGGAGGGGGTTGGACAATAACTTGCTGAAGGCTGGTGTGCTTTACTGCTCCAAACTGAGCTGTCTGGTAAGGTAGAATTGATCTAATTAATGCCTCTGTGCAAACAAGGACTTGAAGGAGAGTGTCTCTGTCTACTATTCTAATAGTGGAGACAGGTCTCATTAATTCCTGATGTATACCAAAGGCAGGTAATCTTCACTGACCACAGTGTTTGTTAGCCTTTTCCAGACTCCGTGGTCATTTTCCTAAAGCAATGACTCATTACTCCATCACTGCACTGATTGCATTAAATTGTTACTATTATTACAATGAAAGTAACATAATGTCTATGTTAATTCACTTTGTGCGCAACTTTCAGAATTCTTGAAGCAGTCCTCAATTGAAGGAAACCTACACAAGCATTTTGGCATTATTTAGACTCTTTCTGATTGTGCTTTTCAATATCGTATGTAAAAACTTGGAGCAAATGAACAGACCTTTTTGTGAAACCATTAGTATTGCGTGAGGGGAAGTCAGGACATTACAGCTCTTGACTGTCTACTCCAGTTCAGCCTCAGGCCAAGAGTAATGTTGGGGCAGGGGTAACAGGGAAGATTCCCCAAAATGAAGTCTACTTTTTCAAAGCTTTCAACATGGATGATAAAATCATGCAGTTAGGTTTGGGATTTTTTCTAACAGTAGCAAGAAAACATGCAGATGAACCGAACAAAAGTCAGATGTTAAGACAATTTATATTTGCATTTACCTTATTAAGTAGAGAGATGTATACAATCCCAATGGAGTCTTGAGTTTCAAGGCTGCTCTGAACTCTGTGCCTTGGAGAAAAGAGACTTCAAAATGTAGTTTCTGCTATATGCAACATAAAAAAACCCCTTACCATCCTTTTTGCCTGCTTTTTTCTTTGTAATAGAATGAATTTGAAGACATGAAAAAACACAGTATAGTGTAACAACGAAGAGACAGTACTGAGGTCTGACCTTGGTGGATTATTCATGTGCTTGAAGTTACACAAGTATTTTGTTCTGCTTACCACAGTAACTGGAGCAAGGGAAGAAAGACTGGGTGAGTAAGGATTATAGTGGAAAAACAGGCTGCTATTTTGAAGTGGAAATTTATGACATTGACCTGAGAATTGGTGCAGAAGGCTGGTGAATTGGAGCTGAGTTTGAAATGTAGCATGAAAATGCTTTCACACCTTTTCTCTAGAAAAATGAAATCCTCTAGAGCTGTGTTTGCAGTGCAGCACATATCAACTAATCATTTCCTCACTGCTTCATTACTGTTTTCTATCCTGTTTTCACTCTGAGAGGAAGAGAGAAAGAGAAAGGTCAGCAAATTTCTTCTCATTGCCAAGCAAATATGAGATAGTTTAGTATACAATTTCAGGTATTGCCACACATTCAGTGTCTCTTGTCCTCTTGGCCATCTGACAGCTATTGAAGTAATTCCTCTTTTATTTCTCATAGCAAAGATGAAAAGATGGTCAACAAACCACAAATTCACCTGCCTCTCAAAGGCCATTTGCTGCTTCAGTTGCTACTGTTTGCCTTTGAAGCAAGATAAACCAAAGCTCTATTGCATCTATGCACCAACCACATCAGCACGAAAAAAAAATCTTTTAGGAAAATTCAGCATTCAGTTTCCAATCTGCAAGACCCTGTAATGTCTGGGTTGTAACTTAAATCCTTCAACAATTATAATAATTTCAGCAGCTTGTGGAAGTGGAGGACATGGCACAAAACAGTCTCCAATGTGATATTTTGCTCTCAAATCTCAATGCTGAGAACCATGTATCTTCATCCCATATCCCAGTTTTAAGGAAGGAATGAGACTCACAACACTTCTCTTCATTTGAACTCTCCCATAACAGAACCAGCAAACCTCCTCCTGTAGTTAATATGCTGGACAGGGAGGCTACGTCCAGTATTACTGAAACTGATAAACTCTTTTAATATGACATTTGTTTCATTTTGTTCTGTAATCCAGGAACCAGGGGCAAAAAAATATTTCCTAGATTTCCTAGAGAGAAACTAAAAATTTCTTTCCCCACTCTCTGCTCTTCCCTCCTCCCAGTTCAGTGTTTCCCATGCTTCCATGATTAGGGTGTAATAAAAGAAAGGTGGTCTTTTCCCCATTCCAATCCCATCTGTGCCTGTTTTTGGAAATTTGCTGTTGTGTCACGTTCAGTGTAGATTTCTATCCACTTCAGTTACTTGATAAAATTTTCAGTAGGATCTCTCAGATACATATTGGTATCTCTGTTTCAAAACAGTTATTTTTACTGATAACATAGGAATTAAAATTAGGAATCTTAGTTTTCAGCAAATCCTTTGGGATCCTTACATTACAGTCTAGTGAAACTGGCTGGAATGACTTTCCAATGTCTTTGTGCAGGAAACTATCTACAGTGTAGTGAGTGTCTGAATGTGTCCAGTGTTTTATGCAGCTACACTCTTAAGAAAAGAGTAACAAAATAGTTACCACAAAAGGTGCCACAAGCACATTTCTTTTGTGATGGCACAGATTTGGTAATCTAATTCTGTGCATCATGTTAGAATTGGTGCCATTCATTCATCAGCAAATTTTACTTTTAGAAGATGCTAGAAGTGAAGATGGACAACATGGATGATATTTATCAGAAACATTTTCATTTCTTATTTAGAACCAAAAGCAATGCCCCATAAACTCAATTTTATGAAGTTACCTCTATAATAAAAGAGGTATAAAAGAGGTTTCTGAACTGCAAATCAAGGACAAATGCTTCACAGATCCTTGAATTAAATAAAAACAATGGTGAGAAACTCATTTATCATTGAAAGAGAGCATTACATTAAGTAAGGTATACCATTTACCACTGGGAAATATCTGTGTTAGAATCCCCTTCTCTGAACTGGTAAGTAACTTCAGCAAGGAATGAACATGAAATAGCACTTTAAAACAAAATTTTCTGTTAAGTCAGTTTAATGAAAATACAAGAATTTTAATGAGATGTTGCGCATAATTTTTAGTTATCTCTTTAAAATTTTAGTTGCACCTGGAATTAGCTAAGTTTTCAAATTCTCTCTAAGTTGCCTTTGTCATAAATATGCAATACCATTTTTTAACAGCACCAGTAACTCAAGAGTAACTTTCACCTGTGGAGGCCTTTACAGTTCACACCCCTCAGAGAGGAAAAAGATGTCCTAAGAACCTACATGAATGGGGAAAATGCCCTACTGAGTTGGACTGTGGATCTTTTTTTTTTTCTCAGAGGGTGGCAAGAGACCCTAGCACACATCAGGTGCTTTGAGTGTACATCAAATGCCATCTCTCCTCTAGAAATGCTCACTGAAGTGTCAGCTGTGCTTTTCCCTCTGAACTTTTTATTTATACACTCCCTAACCAAGACCCTTTCAAGTTCCAGGATCTCCTCATCAATGGCTTCCAGGCCCATGTTGGTTGTTCATGTTCCCAGAAGAAGGAAGCTGGATGTGGGGATCCTGGTGACAGTGGAACCTGTGTCCATTCATTCATCATCCTCCCACATGTCCAGGCAGAGCATCACTGGGCAGCATCCACCTGCTCCTAAGTTAACCTTCAAGAAGCAATGAGTGATGTCAGGGTGTCTCTGCTTCATGCCCTCCTCCAGTTCCCTAGCTCTGTATTTTCAGTACCATAACTATTCCCTTTCTATCATTTGTTGTTTGTTGTTGTCCATTTTTTGTCACTGTTTTCATTACATATAGTCCTCTCCCTCCCTTGGGGGTCTTCAAGGTTTTGCTAATACAAAATTCGATTTTTCTAAACAGAAAAGCAAATAGCAGCAGTAGCAGAAAGTATTTACAGAGTGCACACAATCTTGGCCACCTTCTTCAGACTTTTCTTTGTACTCCCCTAGCTTCTGTGGCTCTTACAAAGGTAAATCCTTGCCTAGTCCTTTCACTGTCATTTTTTTTGACTTATTGTACATGAACTTATCCAATTCCTGTCTGACCTGTTGTTGGGATCTGCTTCCACAACCTCTTGGTGGCAAGTCCAGAAATACCCTAGCCACTGTAATGTGTTCTTTTTATCTGTTGTAATTTAATACCACTGAATGAGCCAAACTGCAATTTGATGAAAAATGGTTCTGTATACATCCTTTCAGCCACCTTCATGATTTCATAAAGCTTGAACAAGTCTCACCACTGCCTGCTCCCAGTTGAAATTTTTTTTACTCTGATCTCCTAAGACAGCCTTTAATCCCTTTAATAGTTTCAGTTGTCTTTTATGTATCTTCCCTACCTTTTTCATGTCTTATTCCAGATATTAAGACCAATTTCTTTTTAGGTCCTGTGAACAATTTGTTTTACCATTTTTTGTATAATGCATGAATATGTCTGTTGGTCCCAGTGCTGCAGGTCTTCCAAAGGAACAGCTCTACCTGGAGTGAAGTGGAATTGTTATTTAAATAAGCTCAAACATATCTTTGTTATAAGGTAGATGAGGTGAAAACACAGTAGATCCTAGCTAGGAAGACAGCAGAGAGAGCAAATTAGAGTTGCCTTTGGATCAGAGACCTGAGACCTAAGATTGAAAAGCCAGCTGCTTCTTTTGGAGCTGGTGATCTCCATGCTGAGTATGGAAAGAGGAGAGTAAGAGGTGTTCCTTAAGCATCATTGGCATCTTCATAGATTTTGGTTCCTTTTCTTAATTTAATTTCTAATTTTTAGATGCATAAATGCCAAAACTGAACCACTAGGAGGTTTTTATCAGAGACTTTATGACACTGAGCTGGTTGTGTGTGTATGTGTGGAGATATCCCTCATATGATGCATTCTTTGACTTGAAGGCCTTGCACTAGAGTTCAAAGGAGATACAGGCTGAGAAAAGAAATTTTTTTAAAATCTATTTTCTTTAAAGAAGTAATTGCTTTCTAGAAATCAGACATTTTGCATATTACATCTTTCTTGGCATATTAGTTCTTGTCTATTCAGTAATCATATAAAATAATAATGTAGGACACATGTAAAGGCAATTGCACAGACAGCAGACTATTCTTTTATAAAGTACATTGATGTTTTAGTTTTGTATTTTAAAAATCCAGACATTTTAAATCCTATTTTATAGCAAATAAAAGAAGGTGCTACCTTTTGGAGGTTTTTAGGGGGTAAGTGTTGTAAAATATCCAAAGAATATCTAAAATACCTATTTAAAGATTAACATTTTCACACTGTTCTATTCTTATGAATGCTGATTACTGGAGAGGAAAGGATTGTTAGTATGAAAGCCCTATGTCCTTTTAAAGCAACTCTGTGTTATTAAAAGTAAACAAGTTTGAAGAATGAACCTTTTACTAATGATCAGCATACCCTTTCCATTTTTGTCTTCAAATAGACCAGCTGACGCCAGATCTGATTGGTTTTTTCATGCAGGGAGGAGATGATTACAGCAAAGTTGTGTTTTAAGCAAAAAACTTGATAAAGCCATCCTTTTTTCAATTTCAGATCATGTTTGCTGAAGCATATTTCTCCTGATTGCTCTACATAAAGTCCTTTCTAATATTATGATTGATGCCTATAACTACACAGGCAGTGAGATGGCAATCATGAAAGAAGGAGAAGGGCTATGAATAAATTTACGGTTGAAATTCAGAACATTTCTAATAATCAGAAGAATCAGGTTCTGGAACAGTTTTTCAGCAGAAGTCTTGGTGAGATGATCTTTCAGTGCAGAGATGACGTGATTTCTAGCTCTGCCAGCTTACTCACAAGACTGTAACACAGCCTGCAGTCTTTATTTCTCGTGCAGAACAAAAAAATAAAAACCTCAATCCTGAATTCCACAGTCTAAGCATCCTACCATCTATGTGGGGACATAGCTGAATTTCTAATTTAGGGTTTAAAAGGATAAAATCCACATTCTCCTCCACTACACCTTGCTTGTGTAGGCAGTGAGGTCTTACTGAGCTGTGGAGTTATTTAACATAACTTTTGTGAAAGCATTGGTGGAAGTTTTAGCCACGACTGTTCTTCTGCTGGAGGGCACTGCCATCAGAGCAGAGCTGGCAGAAGGGCTCACACAAGTGTTTCTTATTTTCTTCAGCAAAAGGTCAGCCAAGATTAGCTCAAAATACATTAAACAATAGGTTAAATGATGCCAGCTGACTTTGTGCAGAAGTAGATTAGGAGTGCCCATAAAGGCCATTCCACAACTGAGCTCCGGAGGCAAGTGAACTCGGAAAGAAAGGACAGCAACAGCTTCTGCCATTTCTGTGGTGACTGACACAGCTCAGTAGCTGTATCTATGCAACTGGTTATTTCTGCTTCAAGCTGAATTACAGTCTCCTTGCAGAGAGGACCATTGAAATACTAGGCTTGTAACATTTCTGGACGGGTTGAAAACACTGCTTCCAGATATATGCATTCTCAAATACTTTCCTGTGGTGCACTGAGAAACGCCTGATAGATGGAACGAAAAATCAATGGGCAACACAGACTTGTGCTTGCTTTGATGCTGCTCTGATTCCCATTTCTTCTTGGCTTGTTTGGATGGTTCTCTACCTCACTGCTGGTCCTTGCAAGTGCTGAAATGCTGCTGAATGGGTGTTTGACACCTTGACCAATGAATGTCAGTAGATGTTTACAGGAGCAAGAAGTAAGAAACATGTTCCAAATGATTACATCTGCTTTCTAGTAGTGAGTGACTTATGAACTTCCTAAACCTCTTGTTCTTCCTAGGAGTTACATCCCAGCTGCTGTGTTTATTAACTACGCATGAACTTTTACTTCAGTGTTGATTTTTTGGGATGTTTTTGTACTTTGTCTTAAATCTACGTATGCTTTTGACCTCCATAACATCTCATGGCAATGAGTTCCACAATTTAAAGGACTGCTTTGCAGGACTTGCAATGCACTGTAGCTACACATTCCTCAAAGCCCGTTTGCCATTTTAGTGCCCTCGTTGCAAAGGTGCATCCTACAGGGACACACAGAGAAGCTAGAAATGGAAAAGATCTATTGTATCATAGTGTTAGCTCCAGCCTTAATAGAAAATGTTTCAGTCACAGCTTGACATGATAACATCAATGTGCTTAAAAGATACAGCAGGTCTGAGAACAGTCTGCAGGGTGTGAAAACAAAGACATCTACAGCCCCCAGAGTGTTTTTCCTCAACAGAATGAACAGGGCACGATTCATGCTAGAGCTACTGTGAACATTTCTATTGGAATAGTTGATATTTTGAGTAGGCTTGTCATTTTCCTGACGATTGTAGTTCTAGAGATATTTCCTGTCCTTCTTCAACAGTTGCTAGACTAACACTGTGTGCATTTCCTTGTATAGGTATTACTGACATTACACTGTTGTATTAACGAATCACAGTTTGTAAGTATCTTCATGGGGAATCCGGTTGGTTTTCTGTACCACAAACATTGGTTAAAGAAAGGCAACAAATTGGTGACAGTTTACCACAGTCAGTCTAGAAGTAGAGCTCAGTCTTGAAACATGAATATAGGAACTACTCACTGTGGTAATTTTCTAAGGATTATGCAGGATTGTTTCTCACTGGAAATTACTTGATCAATAGTGGGTTTCTTATTTTTCCCCTAAGCTTCTTCTGTTTTTCAAAGAAATAGGAAATTAAGGAAGCATTACATCACTTTATTTTAGATCACATTAGAGCATCACAGTGGTTATGTCTAAGATTATATAAATTATGAAATAAGAACAAAAGAAGAACTCAGAATAACCATAAACCTTTGAAAAACACAATTTCCTCTGGAATAATTCGGAATAAATAAAGATCAGCTAGTTGAAACAAAAACTCCTTTAGTAACCTACTGAGGGCTTTTCCTAACAAACAACAACAGCACTGCAGATTTATATAATATGTTTATTTAGTGGTAATCCAAAGTGGTATACAGATGATTTATGGGAATATTTCATGCATCTCTAAAAAGCAATCTCTTCTCAAGTAGAAAGATTGTAATTATCAACAATAATAAACTGTATTCTGGATAAGCAGTGTGATTTCTGGATATCTGGATAATTCCATCTGTAGGCAAAATATATGAGCTGCTGTCCATTTTCCTCTTCTTAGAAAATAATAAGGAGCAAATGCTGAAGAAAATGCCTAACTATGTGCTAAAGAACACTCCTGCAATGCAATCCTCAATATTTGATTAATATATCATAGATTTTATATTAACACAGATCTTTTATTCTCAAAGAGAAAAGCTATATTACATATTTTTACTCAGGAAGTTTTAAATCCTTCAGTCCTGTTATTGGATGAAAAGTTTTATTTCCATCCTTTTTTAAATGGCAGTTTCTAAGCCTTATGATTGTAGAGAAAATATTATAAATCTGCAGCAAAGGTGTAGTAATTGTAAACCAAATAAACCCTAGGAACCCCACACTTCTTTTAAAATTCTTTGATGGTTGAAGGCAGTAATACGATTCTTGACAACTGGGACAAAAGAGTTTACCATGCTTGGGACTGAATAATATTGTAATTCCTACCTCTTTGTAGCCGTTCATTGTAATGAGAAATTACTTAGATTGTTTTATAGCCTCACTTTGTTTTCCAACAAACTCATACAGATTAGGTGACAATGTTACTTATTTTCAAATGTATGTCCTTTGTGCCAAAGTGCACTCAATTAATGGGAACATTGAGTGGTACACTAAACAAGGACACCAGACTTTTGTAACAGATAAAATTTTTAAAAACTCTGTAATTCATCACATCACTGCCTGAGTTTATTTTACCTAGATAGAAATGTCATACACATTTTAATTAGCACAGTATATACTATTGCAAGGTTTTAAACCAGGTACAGGTTTTTAATATCTGATACTGTATGTAGCAAGAAGAATAAATTTCCTTTTTGTAGTTAACTGAGCACAAAATTGCCAAAATTTGGTACAGGGCAGTTACTTAAAAGAGCTCAATTCTGTCGACCCATATGTCAAAGCTCATCATGGGCTTTTTATATACTTTTAACCATTATAAGTGGCTCTGATTTATATACATTTCTAACTGAAGCAAGCCTTCCAGACTGCACATGCATGAAATCCACCTCCCAGGCATATGGGGACTGTGGAACAAATAAGATACAAGCAGCTCCACAATTATGCATTGACTCTGAGGAAAAAATGGATGCCTAGTGAACCATTATCGTCACCGCACCAAGTTTTGAAAGTCCGGTCAGAGCTGCCCTTCTCCATCCCCACTGAGAATTCGCAGTTAAAAATAGTAAAACGGTTTTATTCAATATTCCTATTCCATTTTTTTTTTGGATACTCAACATTAATTTTCAGTGTAATTCTGTTCAGGTGTTTGTACTCTACAAAAGGTTTTTGTTTCTAAGTACATGTTCTGCTCTGGTAATTATCCCTCCTGCACTGTAAGTCAAGCCTGAAAGTTGATTTATTCTCCATGTGTTCTTTGTAGAATTAAAGTTGATTTATTCTCCATGTGTTCTTTGTAGAATTAAATGTGTCGCCTTTGTAACTGACTTACATCTGACAAAGCTGATCTAAACAGTTGCAGAAATGTCTCATTGCCTTCACAGTTATGAGCCCAATTAACTTGTCAGCATTTTCCAATGGTTATTTACTACAGATTTACTACAGCTCTAATCAGCTACAGAGGCAGGAGAGAGAAGGACAATTGGGGTGGGAATGTCTTTCCTTGCAGTTTTCTAGTAACAAGTGGAGCCTCATTACGCAAGTATTTTAGGATGTGTAGGAGACAGAAATGGTGATGTTGGGTCAGAAAATCACAAAGTTTTTTCATTGATTGTGATCTGACTCTGAAGCCTACTAAAGTTAGTTTTTGTACGAATAATTATTTCATTCTTTGTTGTTTCTACAGCCACATTTAAAAATGAGATTATCACATCTGTCGTAGCATAATTCAGATGTCATTGGCATGCAATTTGCTACCTAAAGACCAGCTTCTGCTATCTTTGTTCATCATATGCTGAGAACACCATAGCTGCATGGAAACGGTGACAACAGAACAAAATGAGAGCATAAGCTATTGTTCTTATAGCATTAATCCCTTTCATAATTTGCTTTTTGCATGTATGTTGTATCACCCAAACTAAATTACTGTAGATTCTCCAAGGGAAGTATCACAATTGAAGTTGTGTGATTTAAATATAGCTAGAGACAGCAAGGTGCCTTGCTGGAGAGCAGGTCAGTGCACATTGCACTTTCTGGAGCTGTTGAAAAGTGCAAAGATCAGAAGCTGTTGATCTAGCCTGACACCTTTACAATAAATACTGTGTTCAAAACACCTTCATTCTTTCATGAGACAACAAGCAACTACTCCCTTTGAGAGGGCTCTGCTCTCACACTGAGGATCTGTTTTCTTCGCCTCAGCCAACAAAGCAGCAGAGCATTCCCTCCTGGTAGGGGGACAGGAGCAGCAGCAGCAGCACTGGTACTGCCAGAGGCTCCCAGCAGCCTCTTCCAGCTCCTAGGTCCATCATTCGCACTAGTGATGTGATGGTACCATGGTGTTGGTGGTGCCAGGTGAATTGGAAAACCCACCCGCTGTCAGGGTTCATCAAAACCTGTGATGTTCAGAAGGTTTGGCACTTTGACAAAAGGCATCTCTGTGAGTGTGGTTATTTTCAAACCTTGCTGGGGTGAGAGGAGATGCTTTGGGTCTGGGAAAGTATTGTGTTCAAACATGAAATCCTGTTGATCTGTCCATAGATAGGTCAAGTTGTAAGTTTGGTTTTAAGATAAGTTGCAATTTTAGTTTTAAAATATCTAGCGCTTATATGTAATGAATATAAAACTAAAGTTGTTTCTTTTCCGAGAGGGCGCTGTGGCTGAATGGAAACCATGGTACCTAGGGTGGTGTAATGCTGGTACCTTGCTCCTGAGTGATAAAAATGCATGTAGAGTAGGTTTTGTGCTTAGCAACAAAAAGGCTGGGTTTTCAAATAGCTCCCTCTAGCCGTCCATTACAGCTGCCCCCCTTGTCCTATGCAGTTTGTATCCCAGGCTTCATACTTTCATGTTCATTAATCCTTTAGGCTTTCAATAAGCAGCAGAAAATACATTTCACACAAAAGAAAGTAAATTAATTTTCTTGGCCATTGCTTTAGAAGAATACACAACTCAGATCTCTTTCCTGTAGAGCTGTTGTGAAGTATGACTCATCCTTGCCCAACATGTTGGATGTTCACTTTAATTAGAATATGTGCATCTAAAGATTGTTGTAAACACTTGCTGTTAATAGCATATTGCTCCCTGTTTTACAATGGGAAGTATAAGCAATCTTAATACATTTAATACATTAAGCTGTACATTTTAAGTCATGTTAGGGCAGCACACTAACAGAAATTAATTAGGGAAATTCTCTAATTAGTATATATTGGCTGCCTTACAAATCACGTGGGCATGAAAAATTGGAATAATACAAATTTTACTCTACAGTGATGCTTAAATATTATCTAAACACTAAATATTACTATACAAATCTTTGATATTAGAGATCAAATTTACCTATGTGGTAAATCTGGATGGAGATCCAGTTTATTTATAATGATGAGTGAAAAGAGATAAAGTATTGCTACTTTCTTGTTGGTGATGGTACATGTGAAATAGGCTAACCGTTATAGAATCACAGAATAGTTTGGTTTGGAAGGGACCTTTAAAGTTCATTTAGTCCAACCTCTCTGCAATGAGCAGGGACACCTTCAGCTAGATCAAGTTGCTCAGAGCTCCATCCAGCCTGACCTTCAGTGTTTCCAGCGATGGGGCAGCCACCACCTCTCTGAGCAACCTATTCCAGGGTTTTACCACCCATGTAATAAAAAAAATATTCCTTATATCTAGTCTGTATCAACCCTCTTTTAATTTAAAGCCATTCCCTCTTGTTTTATCACTACCTGACAGTGTAAAAAAGTCTGTCTCTTTCATTCTTACAGGCCCTCCTTAAGTACTGAAAGGCACCTATAAGGTTTGCCCAGAGCCCTCTCCAGACTGAACAACCCCAACTCTCTCAGCACTTACTCATTAGGAGAGGTGCTCCAGCCCTCTGATCATCTTCATGGCCCTTCTCTAGACCCTTTCTAACAGGTCCATGTCCTTCCTCTGCTGAGGACCCCAGGCTGGATGCAGTACCCCAGGTGGGGTCTCATTAGATTGGAGTAGAGGAGCAGAATCTCCTCCCTTGGCTTGCTGGCCACACTTCTTTTTCATTTCACATACACATTTTCCTCAGCAAAGGCAGGTGAAATGCCTTCATACTTATCCGGGATCTAACCAACCCACACACCAGTGCCAGCATATGACACAGCACAAATTGATGATCCAGAGATTTTACAATCTCTCTCAGGAGATTGTAAAAAAGAACAGGAATGTTATGTCTTTCCAAATGTGGCTTAGCATACTTGAGTAAGCTTAGACTGCTCTCAGAATCTAATATGAGAATGATAATACCATGTGTTTGTGCTTCATGTCTCTCTCCGTTGTGCAGAAATGAATCATATTTGTCTGTAAGCAACATATCTTTTTTCTCTTTTTAAAGTTCACTGACATTTACTGACTCAGGATGTACAGTATTTCATAACCATAATGCTGTACCACCATGTGTTAAAAGGAATGGTCTAGGGTGTTAGACTAACTGACTTTATTAACATCATCTATATTTTAAGAGTGTTCTCACGTGGTCAGATCAATAGCACATGATTTAAACATTATTGTGCCTTTTACTGCTCAGAAATCTTCACAGGGTGCCACTTCACACTTTCACAGAAGAGTATATTTCAATGTTTTTATCTGTCAGCCAGAAAAATCCCTGAAAAACAGAATCTGAACTAGGCTTACCTCTGAGAAATTTATAGACACTTTAGTGTTAATCTGAAGACCTAATTGTACATATTTTTGATCACCTGCCTCATTTCTTTTGGTGGAAACCTGGCCATTTATGTAAATAAAGACTCATATCTAAGCTGCATGATCAGGACTTGAGGGTCTAGCTCATTCCATTCACTTGATGAGGATAATGGTGCACCCCTGCACTGGCACAGGCTGGACTTCACCAGTTCTCCCACAGTCCTTTTGTGGCAGGTCAGAATTTTTTGGCTTTCTTTTAGCTTTGATTTGAACTTAAGACAAGCACCTGCCAGAAAGACAAATGCGTATATGTCACAGGACTATCAGAGAGTCTTCCTGGAGTGATTTAAGTGACATGACAACAAATTGGTGTATGCTCCTAAGGCAATTATGAAAAAAATAGCAAACACATTTCTTCATGTGTTTGAGGCATTAAGAAATTGTAGAATTTTTTGTGTGGTGTCATTGAGAAAATGTGGGAGAACTTGAAAGCAAAATGTCACCTCACTTGTGCCTATGTATCAATACCATTAAAACATAGAATCAAGGCATCATAACAGTCTGTAACAGATTTATTTCCAAATATTTCATTAAGTTTGATGCCTTAGAAAATGAATAACAACTATGGATCTTTTAAGCATGTAATAAATGGAAACAATTTTCAGAAAGCGTTCAAACTGTAATGTGGATCCTGTAACATTATTACCAGAAAATGTTACTACAGAGGAGTTGCTAAGGGAAGAGGAGCAGTTGTGAGCTTATGTATAATTTTTCTACATTACTGTTCATTAAATAAAATAAGGCAATATTATTTCCATTGGTAAACCACAAAGGAAAAACAAGGATACGTTTTGCTTGGATTTTTGCTCGCTTCCTTGTTCGCCCACCCACAGCCCTGGCTGCTGCTTTCCAGAGACAAATGTGTTGCCTGGTACTAAGTATATATAGAGAAAACATGCAAACTGACAGGAAGAGTGATGGTGCTACTATTGCAGGAATAATCCTTAAATTGTATATTTATATTCTGTTGAATTATTTCTTTGTCTTTTAAGCTATCTTATAGTGCCTTTTCCCTCTATTCATGTTTTATAGATGAGGTGGTAGAGTTAGCTCCCAGGAGAAACAGGAATTGGAAGGATGACATTCCCAGCAAAGGAGTAAAGCACAGATGGATGGAACCAAGTTTCTTTCCCGATAATTTCTAATATTCTGGTGATGCTGAAAGATATTTGGCCAGGCATAAGCAATATGGAGTCACTCTGCCATCTTCCAGTCTTCTAGCAGAACAACAACGGGCAACAGTCACAAGTTGCAACAGGAAATTTTGCCCAGCTGTAAAGAAATTATTGTTCCCACGAAGACAGTTAAGCACTGGAATGGGTTGCCCATGTTGTAGAATTTCCAGCTTTGGAAGCATTCAAAGCTTGACTGCACAAGATAAATTATTTCCTTACAATCTAAATTACTCTGTGATTCTATGAATTCAAAAATGTTTACAACACGGTGCCCAGTGTTTTGAGGTAGCAAGTGGTCTGCCTCATTCCCAAATGAAATGCTCAGTTCTTCTTCCAAGATCATTCCTCCTGCCATTAGATCCCAAGTGTCTGGATGGCTGCCTGCTATTAGCTTGGAAGCTGCCCAGCCATGGTTAGAACTGTCATCTAGGTCCTGCAGGTCAGTAAGACCCCAGTGCTCCTTATTCCTGTTGCCTTGTGGAACCTTGATGGAACAAGGACAAGCTCTGAAAGTATTACAGACCTTATAGATGCTGCTAATGATCTGCAACTTTATGAAACTAAAGTTGTGAAACTAAAAAACTGAAATAGAAACTAAAACTGAAAAGTGAAATAGAAATATTTTTGTAGCATGGCAAGAGATATGTAAAAAAGCATGCCTAGGAAAAGTCTGTATTAATTTCTCATAACTAAAATTTTTTATTCCTACTCTGCTGTTAGCAGACCTCAGGAAAAAAAAAATAGGTAATATTATTCCTAATAGCAAAACAGAGAAAAACATAGCAGTATATCAAGTAATGTTTTGTGTAATGATTTATCCAAGAGCTATGGAGTGAAGTGTCCTTGCAGAGAAAACAAATGCTACTCTTGTTCTCCTAGTTTACATTTAGTAGTTGATTCTGGTAAGTCACCTTCCCAAATGATGCAAACAGGTCCCTTGAGATGTCCCTGCATAAACTTAATGATGTTCTTATAAAAATCTCTGGCCACCTGCAGCCTATATAGATTTGCCAAGGCTTTGGGAAAAAGTTTGGTTTGCAGAGAGGGGTTATTTGCAAGGATTCAGGAACAAAACCATCTGCTTGCATCTCCTTCACAGCCTGAAACTCTATTTTTGTCTAGTGTATCTAGTGAAGGGATGCAACAGATAAGCTGTTTTCTCATCTCTTCTCATCTTTAAGCCACAGTTTTTCAGCTGCATCTGTAGATAACCACTCTGCAACTCCAGAAACAGTTTGACCAATTGGAATGCACACTGGATTTTTATCTCTTAAGTAATCATTTTTTCTTATCATAAAAATAGCTTGAAAACCAACAGAATGTGGAGTTAGTTCAGATTCAAGTTGTCTTCCATTTGAAGTAAATCTTTGATGAAGACTGGAAAAATGCAGAGTATCCATGTCTAGTGCCAGGTGTAGAAAGGTCATAACATTTGAAAATCCTTCATGACACATTCTTCAACCTGACATTTGAACATTTATCTACCATTTCCCTCTCTCATTCAGGAAGCCAAGATGATCTGTGCAGGAGTAGGCAAAGGAGATACTATCATTTCACCAAGGACAAAAGATTATTTTAGAAAAGGCATTTCATGTTGTTAAAAAAGAAAAACAAGAGAAATTGTCACAGAGTCTGGGTTAAATTCAAGACAGAAAGGAATAGTAGCACATTAAGTGCCCTATGTAATTTATATCAATATGTTCTGCATTTTGACTTTAACTACGTTTAGGTTTTCATCTTTCATTTTCAGAAGTATTGAGCAGCTAAGACAGAGGAAGCAGTTCATTATTCACAAAGTATGTTTTAAGTTGCAGCAAAGTCAAGAGGATTTGAGTAAGCATGGCTTACACTCAGTTCAGCTTTTGTTCTTGACTGAGAACTAATTACACTTTTTTGGCAACATTAAACATTTTATGCTAGAGTGCAATGTTGTAGCAAGGGGTGAATTCTGTAACAAGTTCCACAGCAGCAGAATGATACCACAAATTTTTGAGCCTAAAAATCTAACAAGAATTTCTCATAGTGCTCTGTCAGTAAAACTGTGTTTTTTCCTTAGTGTATCTCCAAAACAGTGCAGTTTCATTGCTTTCTAAAGGCTAGAGAATTATGTATGTACGTATAGGGTCATGGACCCTATGCATCACAAGCAGGTATTTATGCTATTTGTTGAAAGAACAGATTTGCTTTTAGTAGCATCTTCTCAGCATTTAATCATAGCTATGTGTCCGTGGTAAAATTCAAGTAATTTTTATTCAAAATATACTCAACAGTACATTTATTTCGAAAGTGTTAAGAAGCCATGATTAAATGTCAACCTATTAAGAGAGTCACAAGAAATGGCTCCATTTCTCAAATTGCTACATTAATGAAAACTTCACAATATAAAAAGAGTTTAATATTGAAGAATTGCATGTGCCGAAGTGAGCTGATAGAATTTATCTTTGTTAAGTGATGACAACTGTGAATTTGTTCCCACAAAGGGAATCTTTAACTGGTGTCAACTAATTGAGAAAGGCGGAACACAGTAGGAAATTTATTTCTACTTTCCTCCTCTGCAGAGAAGCAAAGCCAAGAGTCTGGCATTATTTCTTCCTAAAGACATCTTCAGTAGCCTGTTTTACAATGATTCATTGCTTTTCAATGCACTTGCTTTCTATTCCAGTTTCACTATAGCTTTAGGTAGACAGTAAATCAGCCTCACTCATTGTACACAATTAATTGCCTATCTATGAAACAGGAATAGAAGCCTGACAGATGATACTGGTCAACAAAGTAGAGGGGTATGAGGAGGACTGGATTTAGGTAAGGGTGGGAATGGTAGTAACTAGAATAGGACAAACTTTGTTTAACACAAGTCTTAGCATTTATTTTTGAGATTGACCAAAGGAAAAAAAAAGCCTCATTATTTTGTAAAACAAGGGTGTCTGAACAAAATGTTTTGTATTCAGTTTGAACTGTTCTTAGAAATAAATGTCATCTTATACCATCACACCAAAATATGCTTTTAAAATTTAAAAAAAAAGTTGTAACAGTATGCTTTTCCAATCTCAAATCAAATAACCTGGGGATAATGCATTTCAAGAAATTTGTAGAAGCATTTTGGTACATCTGCATGTTCAGCTTTTTGCCCCTAAATTTTGTACAAGAAAAACATACTCAGTTTTAATAACTTGTTTCCCCCTGTAAACATGTCTGATAATACAACTAAGCTGAATATATGGTGGCTGCAGCCAAAGGATAGCCACTGATGCTGACAATGGTACAGACTATTTCTTCTTCTCAGTTTTAAAAATATCTCTTTTGGTTTGTTTTCTGCCATGTTAGTGAATTAAAGTGGGTCATAAAGTGATCTGACAATTGCCTGAGCTAGCAAAATAAAGGAGGTGGGCTGTAGCGGGCTGTAGCACTGGGAACGGGGTGGAGTGGTAAGGAACAAGGAAGGCTTCCCTCCCTGAGCAGCAGCGAGCCCCTTCCCTGCCCACCAGGCTGTAGCCCCTACCACTGCCCCACCTGAGCCCCACCAAGAGGGACTTGAGCCCTGCTACGCTTGGTGCTCATGAAGAAAATTCATGCTGTGGAGGAATTATGCAACTGAGATACATAGGTTCCAGCTTTTAGGGGGCATGGAGACTGCTATGATAGGCTCTACCTAACATTGAATTTCTGCTTGACTTTAAGAGGGATGCAAATCCACAACCCCACTTTACAAGGGGACACATAACCATCAAGCCTGTGGCATCCTTTAGGCTACAGCGCTGTGCTGTGAACCCCAGAAATTGGGACAGAGGGCAATGAAAGGTGACAAATGCACAACTGCCATACATAAGGCAGCTGAACAAGGATCTGCCCATCCAGGCTTACTGCGCTCTGCCTCTACTCCATTGCTCTGCCTCTACTTCATACTCAACACATTGCTGACCAGAGTAATGAACTGTGTTGATTTTTTTTTTTGGAACAAAGCCCTGTGCAATTAACTAAAGGGCATACTTTAGGTCAGAGAAAATGTCTTGAAGACTCCACCTTTATCTCTTTTTGCTGTGCCAACACAGGCAATTATAACCAGCTCCGCACTCCCAGTGCACCTAGGTTACCAGTGCTGTCTGTTGTTCTTTCTCCAGACCCCAATCTCTGTGTAAGCAGAGCTTCCAGCTGTGACTTTACACTCAGGCTTCCAGTTCCAGCAGCCCCGGCAGGACTGACTCTAGCTTTCACCAGCACCATGTGCAGCTCATCAGCAGTGGGATTCCTCAGCCCCTGTGTGATCCCAGCTTCCAGGTGTGGGTGCTCCTGAATGACTTTTGAAGAAGTAGAGATTCATGCAACCACACAATCTCTTCCCTCAGCTTACTAAAAATAGTGGCCTCATGCTTAAAAGCCATCATGCATTTTCTATTCCCATGCAAGGAATCCTTATAAGAGATTACTGTGGGGTCTGTCTGGCCCCAGTTGCTTCCCTCGAGGGTAATGCAGCACTGCTCCCATCAGGAGGCCAAAACATCTCACCTAAAAACATCTTGTGCAGTTGAAGTAACCTACACTGAAAGGGGATTTTGCACAACGGTCATAAAAGAACCACCTTGGCAGACTTATTTTTTAAAATTCTTTTACTGGTGTCAGACACATCAAACCCCACTCCACGCTGCGGAGGCACAAGAGCACCACAGTGCTCTCCTTCCAGCATGATACAGGAGATGAGCTGCTGTTACTTAACACTGCTGCTGTGTACATCTAAGCCTCTGTTTCAGACCAAGAAAACTAATCTTAAATTTCGAAGAGAATTTAATCCATGGGATTTGCGGCTTTTTTCAGCAGAAAACACTTTGCTCTGATAACAACACAGCAGTACCTAAATTGTGAAAGGTTAACATTTCATTAGACTTGCAGATTGCTGGAAACAGATTTAATAACAGGCACCAACAGGGTGTTTTGATTGCTAATAGCACATCGGTTGATGTACAACTTGCCGCAGTCTCAAGTAGCAAAAGATGTTTGCACCTGAAGCTCACCTGCTCTGGTCATGCCTGCCCTGTCAGTTCAACACTGGCACCATCTGCTTAAGAGCCAGAAAACTCCTGTATAGAAAGGGGCTTCAGAAAGAGCTGTGAAACGTGAAGCTTCATGCAATCTCAAACATGCAAGTGCGATGCTCACATGTAACAAAGTGAGACAGCCACCTTTTTAACTTAAATTTTGATCCTGTTTTATGACTACTAGAGCTTTGATTTGATTTTCCAACACAGAAATGAGACATTCACTTTTGTAAGTTTAATACACACCTCTCACATATAATTTTCTTTTCTCCTTGAGCAAAAAGAGGCAGCTTAAAAGACAAGTTGCCTGTGCTAGAAGGCTATAGAAAAATCACATTTTGTACTGAAGGTCCCTCTGACTAAACTGTATGGGAAGCAGAGTTAAAACTCTTTCCTGCCTCACAGCCCCAATCTTGCTATCAGTCTGCAGGAACCAAGCTACAATTAATACGTATGTGGTGAGACAGATTACTTGGTATCACATATCCCTAAAGAGCAGCTTTTGAAGATGTGAAAGCTAAATTCCTTTTGAAAACCTGTCCTATTTGTAAGTTCTGCAGCAGAAAGTGTGCTCAGTCTTCTCATCTTTACCTCAGCAGATGTGCTACTCTTAGAAGGCAAGAGAGCTTGCAGAAATAAAATAGTTGTTACTGAAATACAACCAACATTTGCATGTGAGCTAGAACAGAGCAAGAATACAAATGCATGAAGTTTTCACAGCAGCAAAGACTGGCTGCAAAGGGCTGGGAATAGACTTAATAATAGAATAAGGCTAGAGGAACAGGACTATGTCCAAGAAAACCTGGGTAAGTTAGCTACTAGACTCACTCTAAAGAAATTTTTGTCAAAACAATTCAAGCCAGGAATTCCAGTATACCTGTAACTCCCCTAAAGAAATTCAATTTTATGTCTCACCAGGAATGTAACCCTCATTTTCAAATGAGGCTCAGCCTGCTCCTGTGTATTCACTGTGTATCAGTACCCAGAGTGGCCTGGGATTTATTCAGTGACTTTTGAAGAACTGGTATAATAATGTCACATACAAGAAGTTTGTCAACCATGTGCCACACTAGAAATTAAACAAATCCCTTATAGGCTCACAAAGCTAATACTTGCTACACATTGTGCATTAATTCCATAAGAACAAAGCAGTCTGAGTGAGACAGGTTGTTCCCTACCAAATGTAATGTTTCTATATGGTGGCCAAAACCACCTGAGCTAAATTTGGTGCACCATATGCATGCTAATGAGACATGAAAAATTCTTCACATAGAACTACCAGAAAACTGAACTGCAGGTTCCCACAAATTCCCCATAATTACCTCTCCAAAACAGTTGCTTGAAGAATACCTTTTTCTTAAGCTGACAGCCAAATGCGAAATGGATACAGACATAAAGGGACATAGACAAAACCGTGTTTTGAGTGTAAAGAAAATACCATTATTCTTCCAATTAGAAACTAGTAACCAGGCAAGATAACTGGTGAGTAAAATGTCCCTTGAAACTGGAAGAAAGTATACAAGTAGTTCTAGAAAAGATGCAACAGTGAGAACAGTCTTGTTCCAGACATCAACCCTAAAGACAGCATTACCTTCAAACACACACTCACTGGGACACTGTTAGGCACACACACGTGCTGCGGTCAGTATCCTACACAGGACAAGATGGTAGTGTGGGACAGCTTGATCAGGGATAGGCTTTCCCACCACAGTAAAAAGGAAAGATCCATGCTCCTGGCTCTTGTGAGCTTTGGGCAACTAACATGATCTATGTCGGAAGACGCAGTGAAAGCTAAACATTCAGACTGCAGATAATTTGGATAGATAATGGTACAAATTTTTACATTATCCTGTAGCATCGGCAATACCTTTGTAATGCTGGTTTGACACTGCCCAGCAGGTGGGGCAGGTGATCAGCAGAAGAATCTGTGCTGACAAATTGCATTTAATCTAATTTCCCTGCTACCTAACTACCCTGCTCCAGAGCAGCCTTCTGGGCGACAAGTTCACCAGCTTGCAGGGAGATGGATCCCTACACCAACTCTGCTGTGGGACATGTGCTTCCCCATTGTGGATAATATAATCTCAGGAAGAGATCCCGGCTCCACAGAAACAGGGAACAGCTTTGCAATCATCACATTTGTGGATTAGGATTTTGTCCTGAAGGTATGGCTGAGGCACTGAACATGATGACACCAAACACCCAAAGTACATGCCTGCTGAAGGGTGTAAGCAACACAGCACTGTACCATAACGTGAGACAGGCCACTGTCATGGTGCAGCCACATCACAAGGCTTTTCATGAAGGCAGACAAAAGATGCCAAAATACATATCAAGGTGGTCAAGGAGGCATGGTTAAACTGTTGTCTGGTGCTGGTTGTAGTGTGTTTTTAATCAACTTCAATCCATAATTAAAATTCATTTTAAAGGAAATTGCAGCATCTTCAGTATCAACAGTATCTGTACCAAATGCATTCCACAGCTGTTTTCTGAATATTACCTTAAATATTACATTAGGATGAACGGTACTCAAACAATAAAGTACTTCTGTTACAACATTCTATAAAACAAAGTATTTTGTGCAAAGCAAAGAAATCTTACTGTGGTACATAACTCAGGTGGCATTAGTTTCAGAGTGCAGCTCTGTACCCCATTGTATTGAAGAGAACAAATGACAAGCCACACATCAAAGACTAACAATTTTGAATTTTTATACAATGCACATATTCTCTTCCATTATGGTACAGCATTATGTACTTCAGAAATGAATCAAGCATAACCTTGAAATATACTGCGGCAAACTGTACTGGAGATACTGTGGCCCACCTCAGAGAAGTTGAAGGAATCTTGCTGTACATAACAAAGCTGATAAGATATTCACCAGACACCAAATCAAAGACTTGGCAGAAAAGTTCTTGAAAAGAAAGTTACATTGTAAACCCGGTACTGATTTATATCCTTTAAATAAATTCACCTTCTTTGGTGACGGGCATAAAACCAAAGATTTTGAGTTTGTTTTCTGAAGGAAGGCAACCATAATGCATTTTTAAATATCAGTTCTGATCATCTGCTGCCCCATCTCCCCAGCTTATCTGACCACGTTTCACTACAGGATTAACCTGCAAAACTTACCTACATAGATGTGAATAGTCACAGTATCAAGGTTACAATCCACCAGCACTACCTCGCAGTCCGTGTCACCCTTGTGTCATCTGTCTAGATGTATGCTGTGAGTAAACACGACCTGATCTGGCCCACATTTGGATCAGACACAGCCTCCGCAGGGAAAAAGGACTGTTGTAACAAGATGGGCAAACATTCACAGAAGTCCTACTAGTCGGTCCAATTAGTAGATCCAGCTGCAGTTCCTTGCTACCTGTTAATATGAAGCATTGTTACTCATACAGCAGATGCCCTGGGCTGCTGCAAGAGACTTATGCCAGATCATCACTCTACAAATTCCCTGACTAACAGCACCTGGAGACGTGCAGGTGTTTAAGCTAAATCCGAATAGAGTAGAAGAGGAGTTATGTAGGAGCCGCTACTGTTCCAGCACCAGAAAGAGGCCTTCTTGCTATTCACCTTCTTTTTATTTTAGGTTTGACACAGCCGAATTTCCCAAATGCTCTTCTCTACAAAGTATAAATACTATTCCATTCTTATACAAAAGAAATACAGCTGTTTGTTATATACACACACTTTGACAGCAAGTCCTTGAAAGAACAGTGCAACGTGAAATTACAGAGCCAACACCCACAGAGCACCTCTTTAGCTGCAGGCCAGAAGTCTCTGCTGAGAAAGGCAATCTGTTAAGGTAAAATGCTTTAACTGAACTCATAACATTTGAATGGGATAATCAGAACTGTGTGACATGCTGTCATACCACGTATTAGTTATATTCTGGTTTACAAACTGGTTTACAATATAGAATGGAATTGCTTGAATACATCTCACTGGCATAAGGAAGCAGCCTTGCTGGATGACATGTTATCAACTGAATTTTCAGACATGGAATATACTTGAGAGTAAAATGAAGACATGAGTGAGATCACAAGAGGTTTTGGCAAGTATTTTTAAGTTAACTTTTTTTGTTTATTGCTTATTATGGCTTTTTTGGTTTCTTTAGGAAATTCCTGCACAGTGAAAGGAATGAAGAATTCCAGAAGAGAGTTGACCTCCTTCAGTTCCAGACTGTATTCTGCTGCTATTTTCTCTGCAGTCCATATTTGAGGTTGAAGTTTATGATTATTAAGAAGTGTCAGAGCCTCCACAATGGAAATTTTGCCTTTGGGAACTTTCTTAACATCTAGAGCTTCCAAGTGGCCTAATTTTGTAAGTCTCTTTTCCTCCTGTTTACACGGAAGATGTTCACCACCTCCATCTTTTACCTAATTGAGGGAAGGAAAACACAAAGAGCTCAACAGCAGTTCTGTTTACGATGCATAACGTACAGCTAAGCTGTTTTCCTAAATATGGTATCTCCTGTTAGATTTCCCAAATTTTTTTTTAAAAGCTTAGCCAGCCTTGCTTCTTCCACAGCCATTCTACATTCAGTGTCAACTCCCAACCAAATGCTGAAAAGCTCCTATTCATAGCACTCTAAGTGTTGTATTGGCTTTAGCAGCCCTTCATACAAGGCAAACTACAGATTCTGGTAGCCAAATGTAAATTCAGATAACCTAATATTTGGTACTGATTCATTGTAAGGGACAAAAAAATCATACAGCAAATTGGTATCTTTCTGATACCACCGGAAAACTTTTTCAAAGTCTCTCTCCTCTTCCTTTTGTTTTCAGATTTTAGTTTTGCTACTCAAAGAAATTCCTTCTTTTGCTGTCTAGAAACAAGCTTTCCTGTTATTTTGCAGCATCATATGGAGTTTAATTGCCATGACTACTGCAACAGGTAGACACACAAAGTCTCTGCTCCAAGGTCCCTTCAAATTTCCAAGTAATTTCCAAACCAGCTTTGACTTCCTCCTATTTCCTTTTATTAAAATTTAACCAGTGAATGACACTAAAAAAAAGACATAATTAAACCTTTCTTAAATTTAGAAGTACTTACATAATAATCAGAGCCCACAGCCACTGATTATCACAGAGACACTCTGTATTAACTCACATGCTGAGAAAACTGATGTGGATGCTACAGCACCTGTGTGTCTGTTTCTGAACTAAAGGAATGCCTGGCCTGTACTCCACGTCTTCTACTTTGTACTAAAACTGTGCTTGGATAATGAATGATCTTTCAACTCTTAATTAGAGCATCTGTCTCTGGGAATCTGCCACTTCAGGACTCCCGAGCTGGTGCTTTTCCACTTACCACAGGCAGACATCCCAAACATACACAGAGGTGTGTACACATCATGTACACAATGCACAAAGTTGTCAGGATAACATCAGGAATGGGAGAAAGCTTTCATATTGCTTTGCCCACAGGTCTCTGTGATTACACTTCAATTGTGCTCTAACAACTGCAAGCAGACGCAGCACAAGGGCAAGTCTTCTGTGGCAGTAAACTCAAGAGCAGGCATGGAATCAAGCAAAGATTTGTTCCACTTTTGGCTTTTTCTCAAATCTCTCTTGACAGCCTTATAAATGAATATTGAAAGACAATGAAATTAGACCTTCAGCACTTAAAGATTAGAGTCCTAACCTCTGTGATGGAAATCAAGGATAGAGATTACTTGAAAATTTCAGGGAGAGACTGAGAAAATCTATTTGCATTTTAAATATTTTTAGACTTGAATACCACTTAGGTAGGAAATTAGAGCGACTTAGGGATTTTGCTAGATGACTGTAAAAATTTTATTGCTGAATAAAGCAGATGGAATAAAGTGGTCCAATAATGCAACAGGTAAAACACACAAGCCATAGCACAATATGATGGAAAAGAGGACACTGAACCCCAGTCTGCATTTTACGAAGGAGTATGCTTTGCCTTCCAAGTAAAAGATTGCAGCCACTGGCAATAAGTAAATGATGACCATACAACCCACAAGATTATGTAGAAAAAAACCTAAGGCACTTCATGAGCTGGATAAAAAAAAAGTCTCTGCACTGTGTAACATTAACATCAGTAGTTAAAGACTCCATTAAAATGTAAACATCTTTGTCTTCTACCACATCCCTGCTCCAGCAGCAGTCCCAGTCTCTTCTAACAACTCCAGAAATGATCTCTGGCAAACTCCTTTATCTTTGCAAAAGGCTGGAGAACTATCCTGCCTCATAGGAAGCAGACATGGGAATTTAGGTGAAAAACAATAGAAGATCAATGTAATGTTAAAAAGGAAGACTTTGTCAGCGTTTACAAGCTTGTATAATCACAATCTCTCACACGTTCAAAACTCGGGGTCAGACACAGTCAGTGCTATTCTAATGTATAGAAGTGTAATAAAAACACTACTTTTATCTACTGAAAAAGGGCAGCTTTTATGCACAAAGAGCATTCTTGACACAGACTTTGTGCTGAGTTTGAAGACCACAAAGCTGATGCTGGTATGGGTCATACAGAGAGACACACTCACCCGAACCGGTGGATCTCTGGACTCGACATAAACGTCTTTTAGCAAAGTGAGGAACCTATCATCCTTTCTGAGAACTTCTTCTTTTATCTCTGGGCTATCTAAAGGCAGTAAGAAGAAGAGAAGAGAGAAAAAAAAAAAAAAAAAGGAGATAAGATTGATCTGAGTCAAATCATTCCCTTTTTGTTAGTTCTGCCAGCTCATCGCTTCCCCAGAGGCACAGCATGGCTCCCGCAAGTGCACGTGCCTTCTTGGGAAGGTGTCGTTCTTCCCGTAGCCCTGAGCTTAGCACCGCACATGGTGGGGCTGGGCCGGTCTTCTGTCACAGCTCAGCGGGAAGCGCACGCTCGGTACAGGTCTGCAGCACTGCCTCCGCAACCGCTCCCTGCCACCACCACCCCAGCCACTGCCCGCAGCAACCACCAGAGCCGCCTCCACCAACTGTGCCAGCGACCACGCCGTCATGCGCCCCATCCACTGCCCCCAGCTCCTGTCCCCATCAACCTCCTCCACCGACCGCCCCCTGTGACCGCCCCGTGCAGCCGCCCCATCACCCGTCCCCATCAGCCTCCCTCACGCTGCTGCCCGCTGTAATCGCCCCCGTGAACCGAGCCACAGCCGCCCCCTCACCTTGCCGTGCTCCCGGCATGCCCCGCGCGCCCAGCCCCGCTCTCAATGTCACCGGCCGTGCACCGGGGGCCGCCGCGGCCTCGCCGCCGCCCCCCCGCCCC
>VWPU01022168.1:0-10394 GCA_013398955.1 Callaeas wilsoni | reverse complement strand
GTGTGAGTGTGACAGCAGCAGTGGTGGGAATTCAGCATGCCCAGCTTGAACGTGTCCCTCGGTCCTTCCCTGCAGGACCCTGGCTGTGCTGGGAGCAGGGCTCATGGGAGCCGGCATCGCCCAGGTTTCTGTGGATAAGGGCATCAAGACCATCCTGAAGGACACGGCACAGAAGGGCCTGGACAGAGGCCAGCAGCAGGTCTACAAGGGGTATGTGAGTTCAGGGGGGTTTGTTCTGGTGGCACTGAGCTGCCTTTAGTCACAGTTCTCCTCTGCTGTCAGCGCCAGGAGCTCCTGACCATGCTGTTCTGCCGGAGGAGCCATTGGATGGCACAGAAAAGCTTTATTTTATTTTCATGTTGTGCCCTGCAGTGTGCTGGGGTAGTGCTGTGGGATAGGCCCCGTGACTCAGCTCCGTAGGTAGGCAGAGACCTGCCTTTGGGTATCAGACACAACAGTAACTTCTAGAGCTAAGGACAGAGTAATTCCAGCTGCCTAAAGGCCGTGTCAGGGGGGCATTCCAGGGTTTTCTTCCTGGATTTCTTTCCATGTTCTGGCTCCTCAGTAGCAGTGCTCAGCTGTGTATCATCAGGAACGTCAGTGCCTGACCTTCAGCTGAGCTGTGGGAGCAGGACTCTCCTGTTTCCACGTGCAAGGAGGGGTCAGAGTGGCAGTCCTGCAGGGTTGGAGCTGGGAGTTTGGGTGCCAGCTCTGGGAGGGAGACAGGAGGGATTCCCCTGGTGCACCTCCAGCAGCCTGGCTCGTCCGCTCCGGAGCTGTGACGGAGCTGTGACGGAGCTGTCCCTCCCCAGGCTCAACAGCAAGGTGAAGAAGAAGAGCCTGACATCGTTTGAGAGGGACTCCATCCTCAGCAACCTGATGGGCCAGCTGGACTACAAGGGCTTTGAGAAGGCAGACATGGTCATCGAGGCCGTGTTCGAGGACATCAACATCAAACACAAAGTGCTGAAGGAGGTGGAGGCCGTGAGTATCAGTCCTGAGCAGCCCCTGGAGGTGGCCCTGGTGGTGGAGGCTCCTGGGCTGGGCTGCTGGGTTTGTCCCCTCGCCTTTGTGCTGCAGTTGTGTTCTTCATACAAATCAGTTACACCAGGGCATGGGTGAGCATCAAGGGCAGCCTTTCTGTTCCCTGGGGACATTCCCTGCTCAGTAAGGAACTGGTAGCTGAATGGGACAGTTCTGACATTCCCTGATTTCTGGGAGTGCTCCAAAAGAAGCTTTAGTTTGTCTGAGGACACTGATGTGACAGTGATGTCCTCTGCTGTCTCCACACCTCGCAGTCCTTCGCCTGCTGTGCCTCTGTTCTGTTCAAGGGCACACTGGGGGAAAGGGGTGTTCCCTGCAGTGGCTGCAGAGGCCTGGCAGAAACATGGAAGTTCTGGGACTGATAGTGCAGACCTGGGGAGAGTTCAGGGCAACTCAGAGCTGGCTGACTTGAACTGCTGCTTTCCAGTTAGTTTCTAATGACCAAACCCAGCTTGCCAGGGTTCCCCGGTGTTGCTCTCCCAGGCCTCTGCACATCACGCTGGGGATCCAAATCTGGAGCCTGTGTGCTGACACAGCCCCTTGTCCCCCTCCCAGGTGATCCCTGCTCACCGTCCCTTGTCCCCCTCCCCCCTGGTCCCTGCTCCCTGTCCCTTGTCCCTCGTCCCCCCCCCCGGCGCTCCCCGCCCACTGTCCCTGGGCCCTTGTCCCCCCCCCAGCTGCTCCCTGCTCACTGTGCCTGGTCCTTGTCCCCCTCCCCCCTGGTCCCTGCTCCCTGTCCCTTGTCCCTCGTCCCCCCCCCCGGCGCTCCCCGCCCACTGTCCCTGGGCCCTTGTCCCCCCCCCAGCTGCTCCCTGCTCACTGTGCCTGGTCCTTGTCCCCCTCCCCCCTGGTCCCTGCTCCCTGTCCCTTGTCCCTCGTCCCCCCCCCCGGCGCTCCCCGCCCACTGTCCCTGGGCCCTTGTCCCCCCCCCAGCTGCTCCCTGCTCACTGTGCCTGGTCCTTGTCCCCCTCCCCCCTGGTCCCTGCTCCCTGTCCCTTGTTCCTTGCCCCCCCCCCCCCCCTCCTCCCCGCTCCCGCCCCCTGCCCCTTGCCCCTCTCCCAGCTGATCCCTGCTCACTTTGTCCGTCTCTTGTCCCTCTCCCCGGTCATCCCTGCTCACTGTCCCTTGTTCCTTGCCCCCCTCCCAGGTGATCCCTGCTCACTGTGTCTTCGCCAGCAACACCTCTGCCCTCCCCATCAGCCAGATCGCTGCTGCCAGCAAGAGGCCCGAGAAGGTGAGTCCCCAGGGCCACGTGCCCTGCGCAGAGCTGCCCACGGCGAGGTGGCTTTGCTTTAGGGACCTTCTGCTCCCTCCTCAGGACATGGCACAGCTCATCCTCTGCTCCCAGTGCAAGCTTTGAGCAAAGAGCTCGTGATCTTGGGGCAGGTGGGAAGGAGGGGAAGGTGGATTCACCCCAAGGTGATGCTGGGGGGGCAGGTCAGCACACCTCAGGAAGTGTTGGTGCTCGTGAGGGCAGAGAAGCTGTGGAAGGCTGGAGCCAGGTGGGGCTCAGGCTCTGCTCCCAGGGAACAGGGACAGGGACAGGAGGAGAGGGAACGGCCTCAGGCTGGGCCAGGGCAGGGTTAGGTTGGACACCAGGAGGAATTTCTCCATGGAAAGGGTGGTCAGGCCTTGGAAGGGGCTGCCCAGGGAGGTTTGGAGTGCCCATCCCTGGAGGTGTCCAGGGTGTCCTGGACGTGGCACTCAGGGCTCTGGGCTGGTGACAAGGTGGGCATCAGGCACAGCTTGGGCTCCATGGTCTTGCAGGGCTTTCCTACAGCTCTGAGGCAGCAGTGGACTGGACTGCCAGAGGTGCCCGTGAGCATGAGGTGACCTGCTGGAGGTTCCTGTCACCCTGCTGAGCCTCTTCCTCATTTACTGTGGGACCTCTGCTGCATCCAGAGATTGCCAATGAGCCTCATTTGTTCATCCTTGCAAATAACATCCTCTTGCTGTTTAAATTGCCTGTGCAATGGCTTTTACGGGGAAACTCATAGGAAGCCAGTTAACTAATTAGCGCATTTTCCTTAATTAGTTTTGCAGCCTGCAACTCAGCAAGGTGCCTCTGACTTAGGCAGGGCTTGGAGCCAAGTGTGGCTGCCAGGAGGCATGAAGGTGACACGCTGATGGCATGGTCACGTTCGGAAAGTGAGGCACACAGCCGGATAATCTCCACTTAAGCGCTGTTCCCGGGGGAGGGCTGCGCTTCCCTCTGTAAGGAGTTTCTGGATAGAAGCCTTCTATCCTTACATTCACTTCCTCACCAAAGACATCCACAGGCAGCACACGGGGACTCCCTGAGTGCTGCTCCAGTCTGAGCCCAGCAGACGCAGCAGCCGGGTGGAGCTGCCCTGCCAGATCAGGTGCCCCTCCAGGTCCCACTGTGCCATCATTTCCCTGGGGATGAGCTCAGCTGGGATTCCCAGCCAGATTTGGCTGCCGGACTACAAAGTGGTCCTTCAAAAGTTGTACCTTAATCCTCGAAGGCAGGAGCTCCTGGGCTGTGTCCTTGAGAAAACCGAGGAGAGTAGGGAATTGGAGAGTATTCCTGTCACAGAGGGATACAGAGTATGGTCAGGGCCCTGCAGCCCAGGCTGGCCTTCCTCTGCACTCCGCTTGCCCAGCCGATCCCTCTGGGAGCCAGAATCCAGCTGAACCCGGCTCTTCCCTTGCCAGGTGATTGGGATGCACTACTTCTCCCCTGTTGACAAGATGCAGCTGCTGGAAATCATCACCACGGACAAAACCTCCCAGGACACGGCGGCTTCTGCTGTCGCCGTGGGCCTCAAACAGGGCAAAGTCGTCATCGTGGTGAAGGTGAGGGGACGCTGCCCACAGCAGGGGCTGGGTAATGCATGGAAGGGTTCGTGCACTGAGGGGAGGGGGAGACGTGGCTGCGCACACACCGGCACTGGCTGCTCCTCTGAGAAGTAGAAAGGGAGGTCAGAAAGGGGCAGGTGCCCAGATAATCCTCACACGTCCCTGGGAGCAGCCTTGGAAAGCCACCAGGTGCAGGGCCAGCACGGGGAGCTGGCACTCCTGCCCCACACAGCTTCCGGGCATCCCAGACAGGGCAGTGTGGACAGGACTGTCACCACCTCAGCTCCCTGGCAGGCTGAAAGGACACAGGGTCAGTGAGCATGAACCCTCCTCTGCCTGGGTTAAATCTTGGGGGAGAGGGGCAGGAATACGTGGAAAAGTGGATTTCGATTGGATATTGGGGAGAAATTCTTCCCTGTGAGGGTGGTGAGGCCCTGGCACAGGTTGCCCAGAAAAGCCATGGCAAGAAATGGTCCAAGGGCAATTGGACAGGGCTTGGAGCAACCTGGGACAGTGGGAGGTGTCCCTGTCTTTTCCCTGATTCCTGGGGTTGCTGGTGATACTGAGCACGTCTCTCCTGGGGCACTGGGGAAACTGGTTGTTAAAAAGTGCTCCGAGCAGCTCCAAAGGCCAGGGGGGAGCACAGTGCTGCTTCCCTGAGCCTCATCCCCACCTCAGCTGCCTCCCTGAAGGGCAATTCGCAGCTTATCTGCTGCTTCCTGACTTTGTGGGGAGCAGCAGTGGTGGAACAACTGGTTCATGCTGGTTTCCCTCTCCCTCACCAGCCTGTTGGGCTTGGTGAAGCAGCAGCCTGCTCTGGACCTGCAGGCACTGTTCAAATAAAAACACTGAGATGGCAACTTCCAGGGAGTAAGTTCAGGGGAGCCTGCAAACAGTGCTGAGCTCTACAGGGTAAAAAACCCAGACCTGTTCTAGCAGCCAGTACCATAGTGTTGGAAATGGGGTTTGGGGTGTTTGAACTGCAGCCTGGGCTGTGAACCACAGTTCTGAACTCACCTGCCTCCCTGCTGCACTGCTCTTCCCTAGGATGGGCCTGGATTCTACACCACCAGGTGCCTGGGGCCGATGCTGTCCGAGGTGGTCCGAGTTCTCCAGGTGAGTGTCCGTCAGCCACTCAGCATCCCCCAAACAGCCATGGAAATTGCTTCTTCTTTGGCGAGGGCTGGGGTCAGCCTGGCTGTGGGCAGGAGGGGACGTGGGTCACCAGCCCTGGGTCTTGTGGTTGTCCCCAGCCTGCTCTTGGCTCCTGTTTCCAGTCAGTTCATGGGGCTGGGCTCTCTGCCCCGCACTGGCTTTCCAGGACCTCGTCCCGAGATCCCATCGCTTCCCCTCCTATCCTGCAGGAGGGCATTGACCCAAAGAAAGTGGATGCCATCTCCACGGCCTTCGGCTTCCCCGTGGGAGCGGCCACGCTGATCGACGAGGTGGGCGTGGACGTGGCCACGCACGTGGCCGAGGACCTGGGCAAGGCCTTTGGCGAGCGCTTCGGAGGGGGCAGCATCGACCTCTTCAAGCTCATGGTGCAGAAAGGCTTCTTAGGTGAGCTGCTGAGCTGTTTCCAGCTAAAAGGTGTCCCCTCTGCTCCAGGGACAGCACCAGCATCCATCAGCCTCTCCTGGCCCAGGTGAGGGAGCAGCCCTGGGAATGGGGCAGAAATCCCTCCCCAGGAGGGAGCAGGATGGTGTTTGTCCTTTGGACCTAGAGAAGGCGTTAGGGCCTGGCACAGTGGCAGCGTCTTGCCGAGGGGTCAGGTGGAGCTGGGTGCCTTCCCTCTGCCCCTGCTGAGGCAGCAGATCCGTGCTCTGGGGTGCAGAGTGCCTGGAGGATCTGCTCCGGGAGCAGGGACAGCAGTCACTGAACAAGAGCCCAGGTGTCAGGAGGAAACGGGACACGAGGCAGGAGCTGACTTGTCTGCTTCAATCCTCGCAGGTCGCAAGGCAGGGAAAGGCTTCTACGTGTACCAGGAGGGAGTGAAGAACAGGAGTGTGAATTCTGGCATGGATGAGATCTTGGAAAAGTTCAGGATTGCAGCGAATCCTGACGTGTGAGTACCTGTGTGTGAGTGAAGGCTGGGGCTGGCTCGCGCCCTGCCCGGCTCCTTGTGCTCTGAGCAGCAGCACAGGGAGCATCAAGTGGCATTAAGAGACATCGTGCTCCAGGGCTGGAGCCCCTCTGCTCTGCAGCCAGGCTGGGAGAGCGGGGGGTGTCCAGCCTGGAGAAGAGAAGGATCCAGGGAGAGCTCAGAGCCCCTTGCAGGGCCTAAAGGGGCTCCAGGAGAGATGGAGAGGGACTGGGGATAAGGGATGGAGGGACAGGACACAGGGAATGGCTTCCCACTGCCAGAGGGCAGGGATAGACGGGCTATTGGGAAGGAATTGTTCACCGGGAGGGCGGCAGGCCCTGGCACAGGGTGCCCAGAGCAGCTGTGGCTGCCCCTGGATCCCTGGCAGTGCCCAAAGCCAGGATGGATGAGGCTTGGAGCCACCTGGGACAGTGGAAGGTGTCCCTGCCCTGGCAGGCGGTGGCACTGGAGGGGCTTTAAGATCCCTACCAGCCCAAATGGATCTGTGATTCCATGACATTGCTGAACACAGAGGCTGATCAAGCCCTTACTTTTATTGCAAATCCATCTGGACACAATCCTGAGCACCATGCTCCAGGAAACCCTGCTTGAGCACAGAGGTTGGACTAGAGGAGCCCTTCCAATCTCAGCCATTCCATGGTTCTTGGTGCCTGCTTCTGGACACCTTACAGAGCTTAGCCCTGCTCCTCGTGTGGCTTGGGATGTTCCCAGGGAGGCCATCCCCGCTCCGGGCCTGGCTCTGTGTCAGGACGCCTTACAGCGCTTAGCCCTGCTCCTCGTGTGGCTTGGGATGTTCCCAGGGAGGCCATCCCCGCTCCGGGCCTGGCTCTGTGTCAGGACGCCTTACAGCGCTTAGCCCTGCTCCTCGTGTGGCTTGGGATGTTCCCAGGGAGGCCATCCCCGCTCCGGGCCTGGCTCTGTGTCAGGACGCCTTACAGCGCTTAGCCCTGCTCCTCGTGTGGCTTGGGATGTTCCCAGGGAGGCCATCCCCGCTCCGGGCCTGGCTCTGTGTCAGGACGCCTTACAGCGCTTAGCCCTGCTCCTCGTGTGGCTTGGGATGTTCCCAGGGAGGCCATCCCCGCTCCGGGCCTGGCTCTGTGTCAGGACGCCTTACAGCGCTTAGCCCTGCTCCTCGTGTGGCTTGGGATGTTCCCAGGGAGGCCATCCCCGCTCCGGGCCTGGCTCTGTGTCAGGACGCCTTACAGCGCTTAGCCCTGCTCCTCGTGTGGCTTGGGATGTTCCCAGGGAGGCCATCCCCGCTCCGGGCCTGGCTCTGTGTCCCACCCGTGCTGGCCTGCCGCGCTGTCCCTGCCCAGCCCTCACAGCCCCTCTCGTGCAGCTGCTCGGACGAGGACATCCAGATGCGCCTGGTGACGCGGTTCGTGAACGAGGCAGCCATGTGCCTGCAGGAGGGGATCCTCAGCAACCCCGTGGAGGGGGACATCGGTGCTGTGTTCGGCCTGGGCTTCCCGCCCTGCCTGGGAGGTGAGTGCTCCGGCCTGGGCTTTGGGCTCCAGAGCTCCTCCTGGGCTGTGGCCACGTGGCAAGGCAGGAGTGAGGGCCAGGTTTGAGCTGCAGCCTGAGGAAATGGCCTCGGGCTACATCAGGGAAGGTGCAGGTTGGATATTGGGAACAATTCCTTTATGGAAGGGGCTGTGCAGCCCTGGTGCAGCTGCGCAGGGCGGTGCTGGTCTCCCCACGCCTGAGGGGATTTTAAAGCCCTGTGAATGTGGCATTTGGGGACATGGGGCTGTGGTAGTCTTGGCAGTGCTGGGGAATGTTTGGACTCAATGGTCTCAAAGGACTTTTCCACCCTAAATAATTCCATGATTCTGATGCTGTCTCTTGCCTCTGCTGCTGGAGTTCACCAGGGGCTCTCGGACCCGAGGTGGTGCTTCTGCCACGTGCCTGGTGCTTTTCCCTCCTTGAGCCAAGTTCAGACTGAGGGAGCAGCCCCAAGGGACTTCTTGCAAGGGCCTGGAGGGACAGGACAATGGGAAATGGCTTCCCATGGTTAAATAGGAAATTGGGAAGGAATTCTTGGCTGTGAGGGTGAGGAGGCCCTGGCACAGGTTGCCCAGAGAAGCTGTGGCTGCCCCTGGATCCCTGGAAGTGTCCAGGGCCGGGTTGGGCAGGACTTGGAGCACCCTGGGATAGTGGAAGGTGCTCCTGCCCACAGCAGGGTTAAGACTGGATGGGCTTTGAGGTCCCTTCCCACCCAAACCATTCATGATTCCATGATGATCCATGTCCCAGCTTGTCGCCAGCACTCAAGTGCCTTTGCCCAGCTCAGGCGAGCAGGGAGCAGAGTCCTGGGTTACCCTGATGGGAGACTGGGGGGTCTCTTGCGGAGAAGGACAAATGGGCCAAAGCCATTGCTCCTGGATGCTGGGACCCTTCCAGGCACCTTGGTGCTTCTCCCTTCCCTGTCCCCGCCACGTCCCTGTCCCCACCGTGTCCCTGTCCCCACCGGTCCCTGTCCCCACTGTGTCCCTGTCCCCGCAGGTCCCTTCAGGTTCGCGGACTCGTATGGCGCCCGGCAGCTCGTGGACAAACTGCGCAAGTACGAGGCTGTGTACGGCAGCCAGTTCACACCGTGCCAGCTCCTGCTGGACCATGCCAACAGCCCCAGCAAGAAATTCCACCAGTGAGGTGGCCTGGTGACACCCCGACAGCTCCTCCAGCCGGGCCCCGGCTCCCCGCAACACCACCCCATTCTCCATAGGTTAATCTCCAAAGCTCCCGGGGGAGGAAGGGAAGGAAGGAAGGAAAGAAGGAAGGAGCGGGGCAGCAGGTTGCCTCATGGCTTGTAGTCATTTCAAGTGCCTTATCAGCCACTGTGTGTTGGGCACATCCGTCCCAGGCCAGCCTGGGCCTGGGGGCTCCGTGCTGGGGGTGGGAATTCCTGCTGCCTTCGCCTCCATGCCGCGGCCTCCAGAGCTCCCAGTCTGGCCAGTAGCATCCAGCTTGTGGCTGGAGCCGAGGCCTTGCCTTTCCATAAACATCCACCAAAATAAAGCCCCGTCTCCTGGGTTTGGACTCCTGCTTCTCCTCCCATCTCCCTGAGAGAACGGCTTGAGCCGGGATTGACTGGTTCAGGTGGTGCCCTGGGGTCCTGTCCATGGAGGGGCAGGCTGGCAGCAGCACAGGACAAAGCACTGTCACCTCTGCCGTCACTCAGGGGCTGTGAGGAGCCTCTGCCGTCACTCAGGGGCTGTGAGGAGCCTCTGCCGTCACTCAGGGGCTGTGAGGAGCCTCCAGCGTCCTCAGCCGCGGGGCGATCCCGGCGGGTGATCCTGGCAGATGGGCCCGCCTGTAATTGCGGATGGAGCAGCCGAAGGCCAGAAGGGCCCCCCGTGGGGAGAGCTCAAGTTGAACTAAAAGGCTTTAAATCTCCGGGCACCTGTCACTGGCCTGGCCCCCCCTCCCTCCTGGCTTCCCTTCCAGCTTCCAGCCATTTTCCTGTGCCTTGGCAGGCCTTGGGCCAGCAGCTGCACGCTGCTGCTCTTCGTGTCACCTCTGTCTGTCTTTCAAGGCTCCCAGACCGAAACTAGGCCAAGACGACGTCTCATCTGCCTCTGCTGAGTGCTGGGGGAGGCACGGGGCTGGTAACCGGCCTCCAGCCCTCCCGGGGAGTTCAGTGTTCCCAGGACCTGCCCCTGTTCTGGGAGCAGGGCCTGGGATGCTGCTGCCTGCAGGGCTGGGCCTGGAGATCCCTCAGGCCAAGGGGGCTTCCTTGCAGGCCCAGGAACAGCTCTGACAGCAGCATCTGCCCTTGAGGGGGACATGGATCCCTTCCCAAGAGATGGGACGGGTCTGCAAGGAGGGCAGAGACCCCTCCCTCCCCCCCATGGCCCCGTCCCCGAGCAAGGGCCTTCTCTGGGGGCTCGTTACTCTCCCGTACATTTATTATGCTAATCCACAAGGATTAAGTTAAACCAGTCGACGCAAAATCCAGTGTTTTCCAGCCCGTTGGGGCCAAAATTACTGTCCAGTGTTAAAACGGGAAGGGGGGAGGGCTGGGCAATGGGGGAGGAGAACCTGCAGCATCAGAGAGGGACGGGAGCGGGGCCACCCAGAGCCATGGTCCAGGTGATTTGGGGACCCCCCTGTGCACGGGGCCCCGGCGTGGCACTAGATTTTGGGGCGCCAGCCCTTGATGAACTGCATGATCTTCTTCACCTGGAGCTTGGTGAGGCGGAAGTCGTCGGCCAGGATCTCCTCGCTGAGCTGCACGAAGATGCTGCCGTCGATGCGCTCGCGGGCGAAGAAGCTCACGACGTCCTCGGAGAGGCCGATGAAGCGCAGGCACTTGGACACCTCCTCCAGCGACAGCGCCGAGAGGTCGGCGGGGGGCAGCCAGGCCGGGCTGTCCCCGCTGGGCCGGGGGGCGGCCGGCGGGACCCCCCCGTCGCCCCGCGCCGCC
>VWPU01022165.1:0-33162 GCA_013398955.1 Callaeas wilsoni | reverse complement strand
CCGGCGGCGCGGCCGCCCCCCGCCCTGGCTGACGGGGGCAGCGGGCGGGAAGCGCCGCGGCCGGGAAAGCCTGCCCCGGCCACGGACGGGGAGCGGCAACCCGCCGGACACGGAAACTCACCGCGCAGCGAGGCACAGAGCCACACACGCCAGACATCAAGCCTTAGAACACGCTTTAATATCCAAAAATCCCAGTCCATTACACACACTGAAAACTGCGGGAAGTGCACACAGAGACGTGAAACTTCCCATTCTTACCACCTTTGCAACCAATTTCAGAATGTAACACCTAAAAAAAAATACAGGACGTTTTACATTTATCAAACTTCTTTATACGAAATTTTACAGTGAAGATTATGCAGCATTTTATTTTACACCTTTTACCATGTATAGTTCAACAGTGACCTAAAATAAGCAGTCTGAGCTGACAAACACTTGAGCATTTCCCCCTGCATATAAAACTAAATAAAACAATCATCACATTCTGTAATACACAATTATCCCTGTGCATTACAGTACGTGTGGCACATTCTAAGAACTCATAAACGGGACTGCAGGTAAAACACTACTAGCGGCTCATTCACAAGATTATTTTGCTTCTAACTCTTAATGTGACTGTTGCAATTTAAAAGCAGAATGATCTGGAAAATACACAGCATTTTCTAGATCAGAAATAAAAGCACATCGCTGTATTATACTGTATGTAAAAACATTTTCAGAGAACATACAAAAATGGCACCTGTGACAATATAGAGTGGCAAGGAAACAAACCACCTGAACACAGGATATTGACACTCAACCACAAATAAAGAGTTCCATTGCTTAGTTTTGAAAAACAGAACACAACATTCAGACTGTGTAAGGGGAAGCAACTGGGTAGCATTACAGATAGCTACACTCACTACTCGTACGTTCACCTAACCTCTATCCTATTTCAAGAAGCTTGAAAACCAAGTAAATTACTAATCATATTCTACCTAAGAGAAGAAAAGCAGATTGAAAGCAAAGAATCACAAATTTCCTCAAAAATTAAAGTAAATGGTACAATACGGAAATTAAAGCACGTAGTATCTTACTTTTAGCCACGCAAGGATTTTCGTTTTTAAATTATTTGTTGAATAGCAGTGTTTAATCTTTAAACACATATGCCTTGGAACAGGGTAGAACTTTGACAGTTCATGCACTTTTAGAAACAAGAGTTCAAAGAAGACTAGTTTAAGCCAAGGTGTACTTAAAAACTTCTGTAGACCAGAAGCCTCTGTTCTCAATCAGGATTCTGAGCAGAAAGGGGCACAACACTGAAACATACACAAGCATGTGCTCTCTTATGTGGTGTTGAAAATTCAGAAGTTTGTTTTCCCTCCTTGCAGATTTTCAATTGAGGAATAAAGGCACAAATTTCTGGCCTTGATTAGAAAAATCCAAAAGCCAGTAACAGATCTATTAAAGAGATGTGATTAGGACATTACCATGAAAGATAGGACAAAAATATAATTGGAAACAAACAAGCTACTGACCAGTGTCCTTATAGCCAAATATGAAAAAATTTTCAGCCCTCATCATAATGGTTTTATATTTGAAACGTATTTTTGAAAATGCATCAAAATGGCACTTAAGGTAATCAGTGTATTAAGAAAACAAAATGCCTAACGTGACACCTCGTCTCAGACTAGTGACTGCTAATTAATGTTTTTCTCAGGTATGTAACTTCAAAGTGACATGAGATGCAGCCTCTTGTAGCTAAAATATTCACCTAAGCCACATCTCTTAGGAAAAAAAACACTTTAGGAGGAGGAACCAAGAACTCAAGGGTAAAGTGTCTGAAGTTACAAGGAAATTGTCTACCATTTGGCCTGCATATCCTGGCTCAGGTGGAGGTGATTAGGTTATAGCACATATTTACATGTTACTTCACTGCTCCGACACATGGCATGGATAACTCAGCTATGTTTATCAACTTCAAAAGTTCTGGCTTAAGCAGTAAGAAGATGACTCAAAATCAATTTATTTCAAGAAGGCAAAGCATGTAACACGTTTCAGTTCCCACATGAAGATCAATCAAGACCAGTGTTTTCCTGAACTGAGGTTAACATACTGCTTCTCTGTGACAATCTGCTTTTTCTTCACTCAGTATTCTGCTTTCACATAGTATTTCAAATTTCCTATAGGTTCTGTTCTTTGATTAAACCTTTAACAGTGGTACAGTCAAAGATAGGAATTTGTGTAATAACCTATTTCACTTCAGTTCCACAGAAAATGCTTGAACAGTTCTGATGGCTACTTTATTTGTCAAGAATAATTTTACCACTTCCAAGCCACTTCAGACTCCGTAATTTAAGTATACATTCACAAATACTTCTCTGAAAGTGACACAGCTAGTACAGTAAGCACCTCCATGCATTCCTAATATCATCAAGTAGGAAAAAAAAGCACTATAAATCTAAGAAAAATGAGGCAGCATTAGCAGAGAATTAGACTAGTTATGGCAAACATCAAATTTTGTTCTCAAGAAAACACTTTTGCTTTTATATTTAATGCATTCCAAAGCACAAAGACAGAGCATGTGAACATTTAATCTTTCACAAGTGTATTATGAATATGCATGGCAGAGTATATGTCTGAATAGCAACAGAGATATTAAGAAAATAGACACTATCTATATCCTCTTAGGAACAAGAAGGCACCACTGATTTGAGGTTGTGTCCATACATCACCAGATCATTTTATTTTCATTTCTAGCTTTCAAGCCAACATTATTTTCTCATTAACCTATTCAAACCACTACTGTTCTGGTTTTCTCACCACAAACAACACACATTCATAGTAGTATTTCATCATGGAGAGTTCATTCACAGTGTAAGTTGACAGTACAGATTCTTTCTCCACCTGAAAACAAAGCAACAGTTTTCAAGACAGCTTCTATACAAGCTATACAAGAAAATGCTATATGGTTATCAGATTGAGGCCCACCTATATACTTCTTAAAAAATGAGAAAAGCAAGTGATTTTTAAGATACATAATACTCCTGGAAGACATCAATATGTGCCATTATATTGAATGAAATTTATGGTGGTTTATTCAAAGCAGTTTGTCTGATTCATAACAATACTGCTTATTGCAAACTACAGCATCTTCTTACCTCTATATGGAATCCATATTGCAGGATAACATTTTTTATATCCTCGTAGCTTAATTCTATGGAAAGTTCATTTCCCAAGTTTTCAAAATGGTAAAGGAGAGGGCCTAAAGTACAAAGACACAACAGAAATGGCTATCGAAAAGACAAAATACATGCTAAAAATCAAAAGCACATACTGACAGTCCAACAAACGCTTATATCCAGATTCCCATATTCAAAAATATGCCCAGAGCAGGAGGGCTGGAACTAGATCATATTTAAGATCCAAGCCAAACCATTCTATGATTCTATAAATACTGACAAAATATGATTATTATAATGAATTTTAGAATCAATGCAAAATGAAAACTAATTACTTTAGCTCTTATTCAACAATTTGCAACATTTCCTACCAGATTTTGTTTTCTGTATCTTAAAATTTCTTCAGTCAACCATCACTGCTGTCTCTATAGCTCAGAATACAGAAGTCTGCCTAGGAGCTCTGCTAGCACTCTGACTGGCTGGGACTGGGAGGGTGACCGATTGACCAGTGACTGACCAGTTTTAACTATGCAAAATGTTTAATGCCTGAGTTTTGTCTAACATTCCTTCACCATGGAAGACTCCAATCAAATCTCATTCCCAAAACTTCTGCTTCAAAGCAGAGTATCAATTAGGCATTGGGGAAAAAAAAAAAAGCAAGGATGTATTTAAAAGTTCTGTTTTCTTAGAGAAACAGCAAAAAGCAACACAGAATACTACATTTGTCAAAAACCAAATGTCTGGTGCATGAATGCAAAACTTGCCACTGGCAAGATTTTCTTGCCTATTTAAAAATCACACGGTGCTAACTTGATTTTAACTAGCAAACATCTGAACATATTTTGAACACTTCCGAGATAATTTTGAAGCCCTGTATTTTTTTAGCTATACAATTTGCTGCACAAACACAATTATTTACACACACTTTTCAAGTATACTACCAAAAATAAGTCAAAAAGAGCAGCTGGTCACACTTGCCTACATTTATCCATATTCCTCCAGGCTTTAGTATTTTCCATATAGTATCAATATAATCAATAACATTATGTGCTGTATCTATGAAAAAGCAAGTTGCTACGCAGTCCCACGTATCTGCATGAAAAGAGCAAAGTACATAGAGATTAGTTTCAATGCTTTTAACCATGTAAAGTTCATAATTTAAGCCTGGTATTTGTTGATACCCTCAGAATCACCTTCAACTAACAGCAGCTGAAGGCTGCTAATTTTGTTTGCAAGTAAACGAAGCATTTTGGTTTATATTTAAAACTGTTAACTTTGGGTTCATTTGACCTGTATTTATGTACAAATATGTACACATACACACACTAAAATATTACATATACTTATTACTTATTCACTTAACAAAACTGTCCATACATTATATAAAATTTTATATATTATATGCTGTAAAATGTAAATGTTGTAACATACTTTATATAAATGAAGGCCCAAGTGTGCGGTTACTCACCTGTCCTATGAATTTAATTACGGCAACTCTTAAATATGCAACTGCAAAAATCCCCAGTGATTTTAGGCCTCCCTAGTCAGTATCTACAACAATACAAGTCTGCACACTAAAGTGTACTTTCACAAGTCACTTAGCTTTAAAACATTTTACTTAGTATTTGAGTATCTCCCTAGCTGGTTTTAACTAGTCAATTCAACAACCAGGAATTTTCAAAGTCTATCTTTTAAAGCATGAGTCTCCTGTTTTTCTCTAAACAGGTATTCTTGAAATAGCAAAAAAGTTTTAAGTTCTGTAAATAAAAAACATTAGAAGTCTTAATTTATGCCAGTCTTGGTTGTTCTACTGTTAAAGTTAGAATCTTCAGAAAATTAAGCAGCTGTAGGGAAGGCTCCTACAAAACCTGTTAGAAAAGGAGGCATCCACATTTTCTGTAACTATGAAGAAAAGAAAAGCTGATATGTAGTAAGAAATAGACCTATTGAGCTGCACTTTATTATACAGCTGGAGAAATACTCTGAGTAAGAGACTCTTGCTACAGCTAGTTCTTTATACTTAATACTTGTAGATACACTTCCATTCTCTCTATAATCTGTCCCAAATACTCTGAAAGTATGTGAAGTTACATGGATAGCCTGGAAGTTTGCATTTACTCACTGCACTCAGAGTAAATTTCTTGAAAATCCCCTGCTGTCATAGAGAAGTTTGAACCAGAAGGAAGACTGTGAGGATCAACATCTGGGAAATAAATTGGTCGTATCTGATCAGCAGATCTTCTGTTATTGCTAAATTGATGAATCCAGGGATAAAGCTTACATGAATTAATTTGAGAGCATCTGCAAAATATGAAAACCAGCAAAATTTGTTTCAACTAGTTGCTTATCTATAATCTAGAAATATAAGAGTCAAAGTTTTTGTAACAGTTCCACTTTTGCCAGAAGACTTAATCTAGTTCACAACACTTCAGATAATAACAAACTGATCAAAAAACTAATTTCAATCTGACACAAAATCACTACCACAAAGTAACTGCCTTTTTAGTTTTAGAATTTTCTTTTATGACTTCTTGTAATTTTCTCCAGCTTATTTCTCTGCTGAGAAGAAAACATATACATTTATTTTGTAAGATTAATGAAATTTATATTTGCTATATTCCACAAAGCTAAGATTTGCTGGATCATGTCTCTTCCTATTAAAAAAAAAAAAAAACAACAAAAAAAAAAAAAAACAACAAACAAAAAAAAGCTAGTAACATTAGTTCCATGGGTTTTTTTGGAAATGTTTGTTCTCATCCTAGGCTTTTCTGAACCATAATCATAGGAAGTTTAAAAGCATAGCAAAACAAAAGCATTTTTCAGATGCTAACTGAAAAGATGCTTTAAAAATTAAAAAAAAAAAAAACCACCATTTTGCAAAACACAGACATTTCCACGTTGCAAGGCACACTAATAGTTATTTTAAATTTGTAACATCTGGATCTTTGCAATCATGCTAAGTAAAGATGTCTTTGTAAAACAGAGTTTCTGGGTTGACATGACTAACTAAATCAACTTGTATTTTAAAAAGTGATAAAACACAGCACGTAAGGGTAATAGGAAGCTTTTCCCACCATCCTGTAAAATTAGTTTGTAACTAAGAAATGAAAAAAAAATTTCTTTCAAAGACAACAGAGGACATATCTGTCCCACAAAATACATATCCATGAAGCATTCATAAACTGCAAGCGATCTACTGGGCTATAGAAAGTGCACTCTTTTGGCTGGTGGTTAGAATATATTTGTGATAAAGTCTTTGAAGTAGTATTTTTTACCTTCTCCATGTCATATCTCTATTTCATTTTATCAGTTAAAAACTAAAACTTGTACTTGAGCAGCAGTATACAGCATTCAACGACTTTCTTCGTATATAAATAAATATCAGACATATGCAGTTGGTTAAAAAAAGCAGACCCAAAACCAAACAACAAAAAACCCCCTAACCACTACAACAACAATAAAAAAAAAAGATTAGAAAGGAGTTCATGTTCACATAGACTTTGAAACAGTTCCAATTTAATAGAAAATAGCAATCCCTTTTCATGTACAAGCTTGGTAACCTCCATTTCCAGTTTCAACAATTTTTACTTCAAAATCAAGTCCTCCAGTCCTTGGCAATTCCATTCTTACAACAAAAGATCCATAATATATGTTCTATTATAAAAATCTATCATATATAAGTGTGACATACTTCATTATTTTCCATAGAAGCAAGGTATGCACTATTCAACATTCAGCTGAAAAGATAGTTTTTGAAAAAACGACTAGGTCAAATCTCACTTCTCACCACTGGTTTACAGATAAAAATATAACTTAACTGTTTTCATCCTAAGGCATTCATGGACATGCAACAAACACAACTAGTAGTCTTCTCCAAGTATCAAGATTTATCTAAAATTATATTCTTTCCAGAAAGTTAAGAAGAAAAACACACTATGCAAGAACCTTATGCATACAAGGAAAAGCAGAATTTCCCATACAAGGACTGAAGCAGCCTTGGAGCCACTGCAGCTTAACTAGTCTAGGGTCACTTTACTCTCAAATTAGAGTTTCCTCAACAAAGTAACAAACTCTAAATAATTTCAGGTATTTACAGTGACCACAGTTACATTGTGGCACAGTGACACACACGCTACATCCCATACCATGCAACTTTATCCACTATAACAAAAATATACGATTTCAGAGATATTAAAGGTTTTAAAATGTGTGAAAAACAGCAAATACCACTTTGCACACAGAAATATTAAGCCAGTGTACCACATCTAGAAGCCTACTGTAGCAATGCTTGACATTCAAAACAGTACTTTGTCTTCCTAAATATAAACCACCATCAGAAAAAAAAGGTAAAGCTATAAGCTGTAAAACTGTAAGCACATATCAGCAAAATCCTCATGCTTTTATCAACTAAAAACAAGTATAAATTAAATTGAGACTACAGTTATAAACTAATTGCCAAATTATTTTTTCTGACCACTCTTCTTTAGGTATTATCTTCAGCTTACATTGATCGCTGTTGTTTCTTCCAGTTTCAGAAAAGCAAATGTGCATTTCAGAAGGCTAACTGTGAACAGCCACTGAAGAGTAAACTGAAAGAATCTTCAAGTCCCTAAAACCTTCGTAACAGACACATCAAGCCCACAACTACATCTGGCAGAAAGGAATGCTTGGACTTTGACTACACTGACTGCTGCTCAGAGTCATGGCTAGCAGTATTCTCTTCCAAGCTAACAAGTGAATGTAACTGGTAACTTGTCCAGCAAAGATGAAGATTACGGCAGTTGCACAACAGTCAATTTTGCTGTCCAAAATCTCACTCTGTTAGCAAGTTTAATGCATATACACCTCTTTGCTAAATATCCTACATAAACAGGAAACACTACACGAGCATTAGATCCTAAAATTACTACTGTTAGCAAAGCATGAACCTTTAGGATAATTTCACATATAGGGCAAATACACTTTATTTAAGGAAGCATGTCATCAGAGGCAGGGGTGAAGTTAATGAACCTCTGTGACAGCTGATCAGTGCTCCAAAAGATGAGAAATGAATGCTTTTATGATGCTTTGAAGTTCCAAAGCATGAGAGGAATGTGGGTTCCTTTTAGCAGCTAAAAGGCATCAGTCAGATCAATTGTAATGTACAATTTCACCACCAAATGAGTCACTTGAGAACAATGCAGGAAAAAAAGAACAAATGAACCTCCAGTAAACATCTATTATCACCACACAGAGCACTACTGCTATACGCAGATATGCAGCAGGCATCATGGAGTGTTTTCCCCTTGTTGTTTTTGAACAGTAAGCAGTAAGAGATGTAAGAGCATCACAGTGCGCTGTGGACAATCAGTCTATCAAACAGTCTCTAAAATAATATGTAATACAGAAAAAAAGCCAATAGTTTAGGTATTTTCAGCAAAGGTGTATCATTTCAAACAGATGAATGAACTGTCAAATTCTGCCTCTGTGAACTTGGAACTAACTCCCCCCCTCCGAAAAACATCACCCAGACCTTTTTCAATACTTGCCCACCTGCAGTCTTCCCACTCTCTTTCTTAAAAGAAGTTGCATGTGCTGCCTTTTTTCTACTCTAAAAAGGTCACTTTGAAAACAGTAATTTCCAATGCAAGTGGCAGAATACAAAATACAGAAATGTCATTTTAAGCAAAACCTGTAACATGAAATTTACTACACTTAAATTTATTATCCGACCATAACTGCGGAACTATTAACTCTTATTTTAGCCTCTTGCTCAGCACACTTCAGTAGTTGTTTTTCTTGTCAAAACAGTGCCTAAAATTTTAGTATGGAACGTGATACTTTTTTTTAACAGGTATCCTCTTAATAATCACCATCACTAAATACCATGGACAAATTTACTTGCCCATATTCAGTAATAGTAAGATAGGTGTCCATTTTACAGAAACAGATGTGAAATAAATCATAAAATTTAATCAAACTTTTGCAGAAAATCTGTTGTACAATTTAGAGATTTTAAATCTCACAACTTGAAAGCCATGCTTCCTGTAATTTTAATGACTCGGATACAATATTTCCTTCCCCATTTATTTCTAAGACTTTTTTCCTTAAAGCATTTTAAAAAGTGAGTATGTGTGTCTTGTAGTATGACTTAAAAAGCTATTCTTGTGAGACTTATATATTCAGACTTCTCTCATTTATAATTTTGCCTCTCTAGGTTTTATTCAGCAAGTAAAACATAAGCTATATACCTGTTGAGTACAAAGTTAGAAGAAAAGAGCATAAAGAGGCTCCATTCATTTCCTTGGCAAGCATAACCGAGCATAGCTATTTCCCACGCCAATCTACCTAGCCCAGCACCAGGTACCAGGATATTAACTTTGGAGAAATCCCTGCAACAGAACAAAAATAATAGTTAAGTCTTTATCTGATACCTCTTAACACAACTTAGAGGTCCAGCCAAACATTTTTCCCACCACATACTTAAGATATTGTATTATGCTTCCTGTATGATTTCACTTTTAAATGGAAACTGAGCCTGTTCTGATGAGATTGGTTAATTGTACAGTCAAAATAATTCATAGAAATTACTCGAAAGAACATACACAATCCTCATTAGAATACAGAGCATAATTACTATACACAATTTGTTTTCCTTAAAACTTCTATAGTCATCAAGCCAAAAATTTCTCCAGTAAATTGAAGAATATTATCATATAGCACAATGTATTTTTCTTTAAGCCCCACTGATAATCAGAAAGCATTCTAGACATATTTTTTGTTACCTTGCAAGAAAAAAAGCCAAAAAAACCTAGTATTTTGACATGAGAAATGAAAACATAAAATCTTCACAATGTGATGAATTCAGAATGTAAAAACCTGAAGTAGTGACTGTTTCAGCAATGGTGAGTTCCTCATATGCTGCTCACTGGTTTCCCTGAAGTAACGTATGTGACGTATTTCCTAAATCAAAGTACATTGCAGCTCTCTAACCATATACCCATAACAAGGTATCAAGTTGAAGACAACCAGAAAACATCCAGCAGTGTGTTTACTGCTCTCCCAAGTGCAGCAACTAATAAATAGAACAAAGAATCTCAAAATTTGCTCCTCTTTGAGGCAGAAAAGGCAACACAGACATATTCTAACCATCAGACTTCCACCACAGTGCAATCAAACTTTCACTCATGAAACAGAAACCACTCCCATGCCAAACTGAAGATACTTAATCTAAAAAGAAATAATTTTTCAGTTTCCAGTCATAAACAAGACTTCAAGAGTTCATGATTTCATATACCAAAAAAAAAAAAAAGAACATTCATACACCTCCCCATATTGTTTTGCGTATCACCTTCAGAGACAAAAAATATATCCACCAATTGAAATGCAAGTACATGAAGGAGGCCACAATCAGCAGTTCCATAGGATAGAAGACACCAAAACACAAAGCCTTTAACTACTTACAAATTCAGAATGCCAAAAAGGGTTCAAAAGAGTAAGGATGCTGCACAGGCATGAACATGATTAAAGGAGTTACATAAATCCTGAAAGCTGTACATTTCTAGATGTTATTACCCAAAATCGAAAGGAAGTATTACTCTTTTCTAAAGGCCACACGATCTAACAAAGCAGTTTTAACAGTGCCTTTTGAGTTTTGATTTCATCATCTAGTTAGTGAAGTCTCCAAAATGAAAAATCATTCCATTCATTTCCATTCCATTATACGTCCAGACTCTTTTTCTGACTTAACAAGAAGCTGGAAATCAAGACTCTGTTATAACTTAAGAGCACTCCTTTGAAGCAATGATTCTCATTACCTCTCTTACAAGGAAAACCAGAAGAAAGCCAGTCACAAAGTCGCACTGAAAAAAAAAAAATCAGGAGAAAACTACATGCTCAATATGAAATTTTTCAAAATAGGGAACCAGAAGGAAGAAGAAAATGTGCTTTGTGGTAGAAGCTAGAAAAGCTTCTATCTTGCAGCTTTTCCTATTCATAAGGGTACACCATTATTCCAAATGGATTTTCTAACCTAACCTATTTCTCCATTTCCTTACAATTTCACTTTATTTATGAAATATTTAGACTAACTTTACACAGATTTTAGCATCCCCATGTGGACACTTCTATAACAAATGGGATGTTAAGTCATAACCCACTTTCAAGATTACAAGACATTGATAAGAAGAAAAGTCTTTTCTTAAAGCAACGTGGTAACTAATAGATATGCAGGTATATTCACATTTTGAAATCTGCACCTTTATGCACCCTGAAACAAGATAAAACCTCTAACAGTCAAGTGACTTGATTTTAAATTGCCTTGTAGTTGTCTTGTATCTTTTCATTCACAATATAAAGTTTTTGTACTTCTAAACTAATTTTCCCCATTCTCTCTTAGAAAATAGTTTTCTATTCTCTTTTTCTAGTGCAGACTTAACTACACTTTCATTTGCACCTTTATTAAGGCATTATAGTCTGGAAATTTAATAGCAATTTAATTTCTATCACTACTCTTCCTACCAGTTGCTGGACAATGCTCCTGGCCACCAACTTCATTTCAGCAACAGAGAACAGCTAATAAAATACAATATAATTAAATCTTAGTCCATTCACATTGACACTAACCTTCCAAGAGCATATTTTTGAATTTATAGCCCCAGAAATTATGCATCTGGCAAACTTACTGCATAACAAGTAGTGACTGTTGATAGTGTCCCCTTATTAAAAAAAAATGGTCTAACACCTTTTTCAAGACCTAAAAAGGAATTGTTTGTGACAAACTGTTAGTGAATTACAGTGAATTTTGAATCCTTATAATAGCTAAAAATCTTTAATTGCACAGAAACCGCTTTTTTAATGGCTATAAGAGGCTAGAAAACCAGCTTTTCTCTGGTGGTTATGTGATTGCAGCAGCTACAAAGTTAACTTGAAAAAAACTCCAACAACTGTAGTAACATAATAACCCAAAATAACCCACAATGAAAATTACCTTTAAACAGTTTCTAGGGCTCTATGACGCACATCTAGCAGTGGTTAGGAACATAAATGCATATCCAACAAGTACCCACTGAACAGTTGTGGGCCAAGAGGGAAGTAACATCAGCCTATTAATCTGACAATGTGGGGAAAGGTGCTGGCCAAGCAGCAAAGAGGGCTGCACAGCACTATTCAGTTCAACTACTGAAACTGCAGAAGTTTCTTAAAAAAGACAGTAGAGAAATACCAGAAACAAATCTGTCATGCCCTTTTCACACTGCATATTTCAGTGTGATATATTTTCAGTTTTTAGAAGACTATTGATATTAATGAAGGTTTTAACTTTTTTTAAAGGTGTTCTTTTTAAAAGGGGAAAATTAAACATGATAAAAACGGAGGCTTATTTAATGTCTATTCTGTTGTAATAAAAAGTAATGGTGCTGAAGGGGTAAACATGCTTGGTAAAAGAAAAATTAGTGTCTGATTTTCATAAACTAAACACTGCAGTTCAGTTCATCAAATGAAATAACAAATACACATCTCACATTGAGATGGGCTTCTGATCAGTGGAAATATCAGCAAAGGAACACATTGTGGGACTCCTTTGCTAGTGTTTAAAAGGTCTGTAAATTTAGATTGTAAACAGATCCAATTCTTAGTATCCCATATTTTGTTACTTTACTTCAATCATATTGTTGGAGATTTTTTTTTTAAAGACAAATGCTAAACAGCACAATCATTTGAAGAGCACTTCTTCTCCAAACTTGGCAGCTGAGTTTTATATACTTTCATTTAAAGAACCTGCAAAGCACTCAGTGATGCAGTAACACTGAGCAATATATTTGTTCTTAAATCCAATGTTTAAAAGCAAAGTTTAGGCTAAGTATGAAGACCTGCAAGGACTGATATGTATTTCATATCAAGTCAAATAAAATTCAAATAAAACAGAAATTTCAACTCCACTATAAATGTGACTGAGCACACTCAAGAAGTATAGTCAAGCTCCGGCTCAGGACTACTAAGTTGGTTTTCATATTAAAAGGAAACTCAGCTCTGGTGATTTCTTTTGGGCTATTCTGTATCCAGATGTATCTTGGAAAATACATTTGATTGCTGGACAGCAAGTTATAGTTCACTAGTTCCAGAGGCCTAGTTTTTGAGAAAATTGGAAAAAATACCTAAGTATATTGGGTTTGGCCGTGGAATGATAATTAACGAAAAAGTTCATTATTTCATAGATTTCTTTTGGACAAGAAGCTGATGATCTTTACGTCGTTTCAACTAAGTAGGAAGTTAACACTAGAAGTGAAAGGAAACCAAGATGACTGAAAAAAAGGGCAATAAAAAAAAATTGAGTATGCTTATTTAGATTTTCAACTTAAATACTTCCTTACAAAAATGCTTCAATAAATACACTGATCAAGAAATGAAAATGTATCTATGTTTTACTATTTTCTCCTACAGGAAGTAGGTTCATTCTAATCCAAGAAATCCAAGACATTTAAATATTACAGAGCTCCTGCGAGCTGAAACACAAATTCCAACATGAATAATGCAAGAAATCTGTCAATTCTTCAGGAAGACCTGATCTTATGGGATTTACTTAAAACTGCTTTGTTGACCGTGCTAACAGATTCTGTGTTAAGGTGCTAAGCAGAAAGAAGCAGGAACAGCTTTCACCATTTATTTTTAGATTAGAGCCTTATCAGAAGACTAGACTGAAACACATGGTAACACATGGCAAGTAGCACCTACTAAGTAACTATTCTGATTTACAGCTGCTTTCAGCCATTGCTTGTACTACTTCTACTTCCCAAAAAGCAAATATATACACCACTTCACTGCTTTTCCTTCTGTTTACGTACCAACTGAATCCATACAAGTCAATCTTGCAAACTGCAACGCTACAAGGTGTGCATGCATGGAGTGAAACATACTTGAGTAGGTTCAAAAATTTAAACGTGATTCCAATGCATGGAATTAATAATGTTAACAAATTATATTAAGTAGAAACTGAATATACCATTCCATTGAGTATTAGAAATTTGATGAGTACTGCAATTCCTTTTACAAAGCAAAAGGTGACTTGCACTGACAGTTTCAAATTAAAAATATTTATCGTTTTCAACACAAAAAACACTTAGAAAAAGTTGTTTTCATCACCCAGTGCGGTTTTTCTCTAGCACTTTAATTTTATCCTTTCAAGAGACTTTAGTGCTCTGTGCTACAAAAGGAAACTAAAGCAATGCAAAGCTGCACTCTGAGGTTCACCTGCAGGCCGTTTTCTCTCAGACATTCAAGTCCATGGTCAGTCCTCTCCGACTAAACAACAGACAGAATAACTCACTGTGGTCAGTTCAGGCCCCATCAACCCCTTCAAACTCAAAGAACTGCTCCACTCCAAAATCACTGAATTATGGAATATGCCAAGCTAGAAGAGACCTGTCAGGGTAAGAGAGTCCAGCTCCTGGCCCTATGCAGGACACCCCAAGAGTCACACCATGTGCCTAGAAGTATTGTCCAAGCACTTCCGGAACTCAGACAGGCTTGGTGCTGTGATCACCTCCCTGAAGAGTCTGTCCCAGTACCCAACCACCCTCTGGCTGAAGAACCTTTTCCTGATATCCAACCTAAGCCTCCCCTGACTCATCTGCATGCCACTCCCTCAGGTCCCATCACTGGAGACTGAAGAGTATGTATAGAATTTGTATAAAAAATCCAGACTGACGAATTAGCAAACCTTGCCAGGGAAATTACTTCTTGCACAAGGGTGAAGTGGCATTGCCAGTTAAGCTTGATAGTACATAACTCTGCTTCCTACCTCAAAAAGGTAAGTATACCTAATCAGGACAGCCTTCGGTCACCAGGAAAAAAGAGTGCTGACATAGTAGCTAACAATATGTGAAGAGAGAACAGGTTTTACCTAAGTTCTACAAAAGCTCTACAACGATAATTTAAGTAATACACATTTCAGAAATTTTAAAAAATGCTGCTTAACAAACTCAGATTTGTCGTAGAGATGTTTGGTCCATACAGTGATGTATTGAGATTTCAGAGGAGACAAAATAAAACCCAAATGGTACTTCAGAGCTATCACAATAAGGACCCATGTTCTGCCACATTAGTTTTTGTCTGACAACAACCATAGAATTCCCTGTAAAGAAGCACAAAGCTGTCAACTTCAGATTCACTCCCTCTGTTACCACGTTCCTTCCTAGTATCAACTGGAGGTTTTGAAATAGAGTTCATTGATGACAAATGTAAAAGTCAAGATTTTCCAGCCTCAGTCATGGATCTCTTAAGATTTGGCATAAGCTACCTCTCCCATAACCAAAATCCATTAACAGCTAGCATCCAAGAGAAAAAGTTCAATTGCTACTTTGGAGATTAGAACGATTACTTGCAAAACTAACCATGAGTTTTCCTATAGATCTACACATCAGAGGTACACCTGCAGTATTTACTTCTTTTTTTGTCTTATGTAGAGCACTGTTAGTACTACAAGAATTGCAGAAAGTTCCCTTTCAGATAAAACATTTTTAAAGGTGTATGTATCAAGTCCAAGGCAAAATATAAACCATGTACACTTCATGTTCTCCCACCACAAATGGTCTTTACTAATGAAACTAAATGATGGCTAGTGGAAGAGACTTTCCAAACTTGCACCAGTGCATTATTAACAATTACTGAGAGAAAAAACACCACAATAATACCTTGCTATATCAAACCTAAGTAGTGGCCTGTTACATTTATGAATAAAAATTCTCAAATTATCCCACTGTAAGACTACTAAGCTTAAACTAAAATGCACTTTAAGATGACTGCACTGATTAATTGACAGAATCAATACACATGGAATTCTTACAGCACTAGAACCTTCTGAGACTATCAATATGCTTCTACCTAAATTACCTGAACCCCTGCATCAATGACTATTTTGGCACTGTTAACAAGCCAATACTTACAAAATTACCCTCACATGTGCAACTAAGCTTTTTTAAGAATTGTCTTAGAACAGCTGTCTGAAACCAAGGTTAGAATTTACTACTTTCAAAGTAAATTCCTAGCGCAACTAAGCACAACTGCACTAGAGGTTACATCTTCCTCCTTCCTTCCATAACGAAGGGCCAAAGTCTTACTTCCTGCTGTCACAGAGTCCTTCCTTTCATCTGCACCAGACATACACTGAGAATCTGCTAACCTGCAAACTTTACCTCAATAAACACAACTGAGTTAACTTTCTGAAGTCCCTTACTTGAAAGGTTTACATGTATTGTTACATCCAGCTGCAGAACAACAAAAAAATTATTGCGGGTTTACCTGGTATTACTTTGTGAAGCTTATGATTATACTCTTTTCCAACATCTTGTATTAGAAATAAAAACTTTCTTGATTGAAAAATAAATTCCACTGAGTTCATAAAAAATTCTCTATTTTTGAAACCAAGCTTTTCATTACTCCATAAAAACTGTTTTATAATTGTGCAACAGTGTAAGTCCACATAAATATAAGTTTTAAGACACTATTACCATCTTTCTTTTGGAAAGTTCTTTACAATTTCACTAATAATTGGTTGGTAGCAGGAATCCCTCTCAGACTTTCCCTCTTCACTCCAGTCTCTCACAAATTGTTTCAATGTGGACTTTAATTTATCCATGTCAAATGTTGAAGCTGGTGTAATCTTCCCACCTCCCTGAATGTAGCAGAGAGAAAAAATAAAAGTTAGTGGAAAACATACCAAGTATCTGGAGTCTTGGGGGTTGGGGGGAAGCAAATTATGAAGAGGAAGAAAAGCCATGCTGCAAGAGCTGCTGGGAGTATCAGCTGACAAAGCAATTCCCTTCCACTCCTCGGACCCAAGCTTAAATCCACCTCAATATCCTAAACAAACTGAGTTTGCTGGCCTCTGTTTGGCATTCAAGAGTCCAATTTCCACATCAAAAAAATAATACATAGCAAAGTGCAATTGGTAGTCCTCATTCAGGAAAGGATCAGGGCTTAGCTAGTGCAGAGGCTGAACTGCTTACCCTGAAAAAAGGATCCCTTTAGATACTGATAAGGCAAAACTGAAAAGCTTACATTAGAGCTCCCCATTACTGCATCTTGCCTGTATCCAAGGAAGACTTCAGTTTCCATGTCTGTCAGTCCTTTAAGTCTTGGTGTCATTTTTTTTTATAAAAAGTAGATCAAGTAGTAAAAAAGTTTTACAAGTAACAACATTAAAAATACTTACAATCTAGAACTGTAACCAATTTACACTGTTGCAACATATAAGAACCTACAGTAAGACAGACGATATCAATTATATTCTATATAGTTAACAGAAAAAAAAAAACTTTAAAATGTAACCAGGGTAAAGCTAGAACTCTGTAGTGAAAAATGCCTTTTTACAATGATTTGCTAGATTCACAGTTAGTTTTTGCAAGTGCAACTAACAGAACTAACAAAAAACTTCATTAAGCATCAGCTCTGCAAAATGTGAAAGACAAGAGTGAGAAAAGTGTGAGCAAACAAGAAATGATAAAAAAAGGAAGGCAAAAGAAAAGAAAGTTGGCAGTTAAGGTGTGCAAAACAAATGTAGGAAATCCCAAAGCATACAGAATTTAATTCTGGAGCAAGAAAAAAGTCCATTTTAACATACATCTTCTCCATATTCCTTATTTTCAAACATATGAACACAGTCATTCACTATGGTTTGCAGTATTTCTTGATTATGATCAATGCACTTCCGAATCTTGTCAAGGTGAGGAAGAAATTGAGGAAGAAGACTCTGTTGGTTAGCTGGGAGAGACTTAAACTGCCTCTCTGTTCTGTTCACTCGTTCATGCATATTCGTTCTAAAAAGCAAAAGTTTTAGATATTTAGAAGCAATATAGACACATGTAAATAATTCACTCTAAGCTGTTCCAATTACAATTACTCGTTTTCTTATACACAGAAAGTGACCAGACTTCGTAGTTCCTTACCAGACAACAAGCTTTCTAGAATTTTTTAGGTAAAATTTTTTTTAAGTTCTAGTTCTACATTACCACTCTTTTTAACACGTTCCAGTTTAAGAGGACTCTTCCTTCCTCCTTACAGTTTCGTCATCAGCCACTCATTTCCAGAGCAGGTGATCACTACTTTAATACATGGATCTATAAAAAGTAACAACTAACCATCTCCCAAGTTTGTTTCATAAATCCAATTTAAATTGAATTAATCTAATGCAGCAGTAAGCTTCAGTTACAGAAATAACAAGATGTGGAGTGGGAATTGGGATCCTCAAAATCCATTGTTTTTGGAAGAACTGTAAAAGTCTCAGATGAACCATACCAGAGTTCTGGCAGCCACATTAAGATACTAAGCTACCTTCTTTTAACAGCATATTCCTCCTAAGTACTGTGAACATGATCACGTAACTGATGCAAGCTAAAAATAATTTTCCACCCCTCCAGGATAAAAGTTTCATTAAAATGGTGACTCTTCCAAGATTTTGCTAGATTTGATTTCTGTCTAAACTGACAGAAGTACAGTTGCTAAGCACAGTCATGATGACTCTAGAGAGACAATTCAGCAAGAGATACTGACCCATTTGACCACCAAATGACTTTAGCTAGTCAAGTCATACTGCAGTTTCCCAAAATCTTGTGTCCGCATACAGCAGAACAAAGCTGAGAAAACCAGCCGTTATGAGAGACAGCTGCAATTGCTGGCATTTTCGTTACAACCTCAGCCTGGAAATTTGACCAGATAATATCTCATGCACATGTTACTGAGAAGGGCTTGTTCACTGCAATAGCTACACTGGTTTAAAATTACATTCAAGGACAAGAAACAGAAAAGAAACGAGAAAAAATAAACTTACGTTCTACATAAAGCACATCAGCTTAGTTCAACATCTTCCTGAAAGTTTTATCAGCAAAAAATCCTTTGGATCTAATTCTCCACCCTTTTATGCTAAATTGCAACCATCCAGCAGAACAAATAATTCATCGAAATTAGAAAAACTACGAATAACAACGTTATCTCTGTTTATTTCTAGAAGACAAGAACAAGATCTGGACTCACTTGAAAGTGTATTACTGCCTTATTTATACAGATGTTTCCAAGTTAACTAGAAATATCTGTATAAGTAAACAAAAAATCTATTTATTAAGTACCAAGATACATAATTTTACCTAAATTTTGATTTATCTCTTTAATACAGAGGTAATTTCATTGAATTTCTGTACTAGAAATTTGAGTCACATCCTTTTCTTATGTGTTTACTGAAACAAGCATTCAAAAGCAACCCAAAGCCACAGTTCAGCAGACGGCTGAGAAAGATACTCCCAGCTTCTAAGGCCTAACGGTACAATTATACCATTAATATAAATAAATTACAGGTCAGAATTGCATTAGTAGCAATCAGTATTAGATACTTTTAACTAACTAGGTCTTTGATATGTCTAAACTGAATTAGAGAATTCACTTCGGAAGAGACACCGAAGAGTCATTCAGACCAACCTCCCGGTCAAATACTAGTCCTGGAAGACAAATGAAACTTAGATGGAAAAACTGCAAACAGAAGAAATTATATAAATATCACCCACTCCTACTAAGAACCTCACAACCATGTACACAGTATGCTTGTGTTACACCGACAAAAAAGGGTCCAGCACATAGTAATGAGTCACATGATGGGGTTTTGTCAGCTGAAGTACAAGCCTGCTTTCCAAACCTAGAAACAGGAAACGGTTTACCAAAACAATGAAGAGGACTGGACTTTTCCAGCAAGGCTCCACTACAGTGCAATGTGAGTAACTTGCTTCCTCGTCTACTCAACGGATTCAGCCTAAAACTATGTGTGCCCACCATCACTGGCTCATTCCTATGGAGCCAACAAACCCTCTTCTGACTGAACAGATGCTATTAAAAACGGCATCTATTATCCCTAGCAATAGGTCTTATCTCTTCTGCAAAATAAAATGTCTTTCAAGAATTTCCACCTATAATCGAAACATCATTTTGCATTTCTTTGCCAGCAGGGAGATACGATTGTTTTGCAGACTTTACAGTGTCTCAGAGCATTCTGTTTCCTAAGAGACCTCAAGACACCCTTTTCTGCTTTCTAGTTGACAGACATGAAAGCCACTTTGCGCGTATCCCGACAGGAAAGTGGCGCAGAAGCCCTTAGCCGACTCGGGGTTCCGCGCCCCGCCGCCCGCACAGTGCTCCGCACGGAGCGCACACCGAGAGGCGGCCGCACGACACGCACCTAAGGGCGCCCCACTCCTGGGCCCGCGGAGCCGCTGCGAACCCTGCGGAGGCCGCTCCGCGAGTGGAGGGACCCCCGCAGGGCCCCACGTCCAGGGGACAGGCCTCAATTACCCGTAATATCGGAAAGCGTTGATGATCCTCCGAAAATGCTCCCGCTCCAGACGTTCCTCCTCCTCCACCGCCCTGGCCGACGCCGTCGTCAGAGCCCGCGGCTCTAGGGGCTGCCGCCTCCGCCGCTCGTCGCTCACCGGTGACGCCCGCTCCGCCTCCGCGCCCATGCCGCTCGCGCTCTCTCCCGGCCACGGCAGCTGCTCCCGCTGCTCCTCGCGGCCTCGCCGCAGCCCCCTGCGCATCACCTTGGCGGGCGGCTCCCTCTCGCCCTGGGGACCCGGCCTTGGCAGCGGCGCTTTCCGGGACACGGCGCACGTGGCCGACATCCCCACGCCCTCCCTGCGCCCGCGGGCACTGCCGCCGCGCACGCGCACCGCCTCCCTTCCGGCGCGCGCCGCCGGCCCCGCGCAGGAGGGTATCGCGAGAAGGGGGCGGGGTCAGGGGCGGGCACGCGCACCCGGCGGAGAGGGGCCCGCGCTGCCGACCTAGTGTCACCGGGCACGGGGAGCGGGGCCTGGCAAAGCGCTCCGCGCTCCCGAGCCGCTCGGTGTCACAGGGGACACCGTCTGTGGCGTGGTGCCCGTCCCCGCTCTGGGAAGCGGCACGGCGGGGTTGCCCTATGGCGGCAGTGGCCCTGAAGCACCTCAGGCGTAGCAGGGGAGGAGGCACAGCTGCCTCCTCGGGGGTACTCAGGCACCTGAAGTACCGGCTCAGCGCTTAAACCTCGGCTCTCCGCCCGGCTCCCTGCTCCAGCCTGGGCTAACGTATACATCCAGCCCCGCTGGCAGGCAGCCGGGGCAGCGAGGTCACTGTGCTGACGAGAGACAGTCACATCTGCGCCAGATTGAGTATGGATGATGTTTCCTGGGAGGATGGGCAAGGACCCAGTGTGAGGAGGGAAAAGCAAGGTGTCTAACCATACATGAGTCACTCAATACTAGATTTCTCCCCGCAACAACAGACTTGGGCCTGGATGATGGCACATCCTCCTTCATCTGACAAAACTTTTTTGACCAGGTGCAGACACCATGTTATGCAACAAGTCACACCATGCACCTTTCCACCGTGCTTTGAGAAGAGGTGGCTGTTACCAGACTGCCTCATTTGTAAGGGCCTATCCCCTCAGTCTTAAAAGCTAAAGAGCACTACCCTACGTCCCTGTCTGTCTAAAGACAGGGACAGTCATTTAGTAATCCATGTAATGTAACAGGAATAGGAAAGCTTTTTGGTACACTGACTTCCTCTCTGTGGAAGTGGGAGCATCAGCTTCCTAAGACAAACACTTTCGCTTTACTCTCACACTGCTCCTGCTCTCTTGTAACTACAGTAACTGACCAGACAGTGAATGGACACTGGACACTATGTTCAGTGGCAATGCCAGAGAGAAACTACAGACACAGCGAGTTCAGTGGACAGAAGAGTCATTGTTCCTAAGTGGGTATGTAAATTAGGAAACACCTTGTGTGTGACAAAACCAACATCTGAATCAATCATACATAGTCTAAACAGAATTCAGCTTTTAGACTTTGAAGGTGAGAGTGGGAACCATAGCTCTGAGAGATGAGAAGTTTGTTCCTACTACATCAGTGTCTATGACTTATCATGTTCTGCTATTTTAACATCAGAAAATCATCTGCTAAGTATCAAACTAATAATGTACTTGTATTTCTGTCCTTATATAAAAGCCATTAACCGTTTATAGAACACCACCACCTGTATTGCTCCATATTTCTGAATATATGCAAGACACTTAGCAAAGCTTTCTTTCAGCTGTGACAGCCTGAAATTGCTGCCAGCAGACGACACCACTTACAGAAAGTTACCTATTCTTCACTAAAGAACCACAGGCTTCTGTCATGCAGCTCTTCCTAACCACTTCACAGCTAGCACAGCCCTGGCAATCAAAAGGCATTCACCAAGAGCAAACGATTTTTTCTGTCATGGGCTGTACCACCTTCAGAAGCATTCTGTCAACATGCCAAGTTACAGGCCAGCTCTGTAAGCTTTTATAATCGCACCTGAAGTACTTTATCTACCAAACAGACTCAGAAGAGTTCATTCTCTTTCACGGCTGAGTTGCTACAGCAACTGGCAAGAGCAAACAATTTAGGCACACTAGGTGAGCCTGGTCAGTTTCTACAGTCCGTCCATGACATGGCCTTGCTTGCTTCTTTTACTACTTTTTATGGGTGAAGTGTCAATGAATCTTCTGGATCCCTTTTGAACTTGCTGGTACTGTCTGCCACCTCTGGCATTACATCTCAGAAGGTCAGTGTTTGCTGCATAAAGTATCATCTCTATCCATGTAAAATATCACCTTAATATAATTGGCCAATCTGCTTCAAATGATGAAGTGCCCCTCAGACTAGTATTTGTAAAATTTGGTGAATACCAGTGCTGCATCCACTTGACTTACAGCTTTCAAGATGTTGTAAACCACGGCCCATTTTCCCCTTGGTCTTCTCTCCACAGTGAGTGGTCCCAACATTTTCAGTCTCTCCTGCAAAGCAGCTTCTCCATTCCCTTGACATTTAGTTGCCCTTCTTTTAATTCCACTATGGACTCCCTCTAGATTTAGAAACCAGAACTGCTCAGCTCTGAAAACATGGGTCCACTGGTCTTACACAGGAGCAAAATAATGTTTTGTTTGCAAAAAAATAATAAATTTTGATGCAGCTCCAAACTGTGGCATGGCATACAGAAGAATTGTGAAAGATCTATGCCCTGAGCTCTTATTAGAAGTTGCTGAAGCACAAGTTCAGTACCATGTATATTCCAATAAAGATTTACACCACAAATGCATAGATCTGTGTTGGAGCTCACCTACCATTTTTCCCTGTAAGAGGATCTGACAAAACTGAGCTCCTTGCTACGGCACCAATGTTGGACTACTTGAGAATGCTTGGTATCATCTGCAAAGTCAGGTGATACCATTGTTCATTCCCTCTTCTGAATCACCATGCAGAGCAGGTGGGAGTGACCCCACTCTGAAGCAAAAGTAGACTGTGAAGAAGAAGTAGCAACACGATCCCCATCCACCTGTACTGCTGGGAGACAGGAGGTAGAGAATTTGTGAGGGAAGTTAAGCCCAGGAGAAAAGGAGGGGTTGGGGGAAGGTGTTTTATAATTTGTTCTTATTTCTCATTATCTCTGATTTTATTGGCAGTAAATTAAAATAATTTCCCCAAACCACATCTGTTTTGACTGTATGTGACTATAACTGCTGAGTGATCTTCCTGTCCTTATCTTGACGCATGAGTCATTCATTGTATTTTTTCCCATCTCCTGTTGAGCAGGGGGAAGAAATAGAGCAGTTTTGCTGGCTAGCCAAAGTCAGCCCACCACAACCATTCCATGCATTAGCTAATCTCTTGCAGTTGTACCCTTTCCAAAGGGAAATAAAAACAAAAATACAGTTTAAAGTCAGACAGTCCATCACAGCCTATCAGCAAGATGAAGTATTTTTAGTGCAAAATAATAATTAAAAATTATATTTGGAAGCACTTTGTTTTAAATACAGCTAAACACAGCTGTAATCTGATAACATATTTTTCTTATACATAGATTTAGGACTTTTACAATAAAGTATTACATTTCAATCACTGACCAGTTCAGCTGTCACATATCAAGTAATATAATGCATCCTTTCCTTTCCATGTCTGTAGCTTTATTTTTATTCTGGCTGATAAAAATCGAATCTATTGTCTAGAAAATATAAGAGTTAAGACATTACTTATTCAGCAACAAAATATGATCCAATTTCCCATTTTCCTAGTTTGAGTAAATATACACAAATTCTATAACCAAGCTTTCACATTGGTTCAGCACTCCTGTTTTCTGAACATTTCATTCACAACATTTCATTTTCATTTCACTTTCAACATGAACTATGAATACTAATAACAATTACTTCTTCCTTCCTCCTCTCTGAAGCATGGATTTATGGTCTAGTAGTCTCTACCATCCCAGTCAATCTCTGCATAATAGATGTACATCTTGGTAATGATGCATCTCCATTCTCTACATCTTATTTCCCCATCTTTTTCCAACAATATGAGTTCCGTTCAGGTTAGTTTTCATTTTCTTAACATCTATTCCCAACTGCTCTAAACAATACACTACACAAAAATTACTGTGCAAACACCAGAGAGGTATTTAGCAAGTCTAAGTAAGTTTAGCTGTGATGTGTTCAATCAGTTACTGAATAAGCAGCATAACAACTTATCTAAACTTACGCAGCTAGTTCCTCTAAGAATGTTTATCAGTGATAATAAGCTCCTAACAATATTAGAGGCAATCACTGTCATTCCTATATGATCATTTCAAATTGTTTCATGTTCAGTTATGCTTATTAATCTGACAGAAATGCATCTTTATGATTTAGTTTTGTGCACAAAATTCTTCATGTTCTTTAAAATGTACACATTCAATCAGATTTAAAGCTCAGCCAAAGCAGGACTGATTAAAGGAATTTTAAAGAATGCACTGTTCATAGTCCTAAACAGAGTCTCTCTCTTCATACTCAAGAGAGAGTTAACAATTATTTACAAAATCTCTTGTGTTACATGAAGTATCATTATGGTCATACACATAGCACTTGCTCAGTTGGTTGGCCTGCCATGTATGACAGTTGGGGTGTTTTCAATTCATATCAAATGGAACGCAGGCTTTCTACGTTACCATGCTGTGACCTGCTGATCTAAAATAAATACAAAGTACGTATTGCAAGTGACATCATTGTATATGAGAAAGTAATTCCACCAACACATTTGTTTTCATTGATATTTTATCTCATATTCCTTCTCTTCCCTGTTTTTTATTATTATTTTATCATTAAGTAACAGTGGATTCGACTATGGTCTTAAAATATCCCATTTCAAGGAACTCTCAGTTTTAACTGAAATTGACTCGGAGTAATGAGCAAACATAGTACTGTAGCATATAAAGAAATATAGATCTATATAATTCTTGTAGTATTTTCAAATAAAAGTATTAGCTTCTTGTTAACATGGGATGGGCTACATAGATTCAATTTCCAGTAAGATTACTTACTTTCTTCCCTCAGCTTGTTTAATTCCTGTATTATATCACTATACACATAGGATAAAAGCTCCTCTTGGGATTTTGTTCCATCCAAATAATCTGAGGAAGAAAAAAGAAGTGTTCATGAGTTCTATGCCAGCTATCTGTAATGGCAATTGGAAAAGTTTTCAGTATTCCTATAGATGCCATCAGAAGAGAAGAAAAAAATAAAAACCAAGAACAGCACCTCCCCTTTTCTTCTTCCCCAAACTTGTTTTACATGTTAAAAATACAACATAATGGAAAAGTATTCTAGTCAATAATTAATTTACAATTTTTTGTGGTATAAATGTCTCCAGAAGTGTAATGGTAATTATGTGAGGACAGTGGAGCAATGGAATAATTTGGCAAAAAGGTTTCTGTGCAGTAGAAAATTTCAGGTTCCTCAGTTTCTGCCTTTGAGAAAGTTATGGAAGAGCACTGCAGTTCTTATTCTTACTGCACAGCAAGAAGCAGTGTGCTAATGATGAAGCAGCCACCCAACTTCCCTTCCCTTCCCTCTGGCTCCCACTCCAAAAGCACATAGTCCAAGAGCTGTGTAAGTGTGAACATCACCCAAACTTGTGGCAGTGTCACAACAGTTGGCCCAGCTTTGACACATCTCATGCAAAACTGGTGACTGTAGTGTGGACTGTCAGCACCTATAAAGTATCTTCAGCTCATTACAAGACTTAACCAGGATTTCAGTTTTGTTCTGAAGAACTCTGCCAGTGCATCAGCTATTGTCTCAGAAGCTTCCTATTTAGACATATGTGTGTTATCTTAACAAGTTATCTTGTTAAGTGGACTTAATTAGTGATCAGAGCATTTCTATTTTTTAACATATTTTCATTATTAAATAACAAAACCAAACCCCCTATAGGCTTGAAATATAAACTAACAGAAATATCAAAACCTACTAAGTACTACAAAAACTTTTGAAGAAAATTTTGTCCCATTTTAAAAAACCCCACAATTCAACAAAAACTGCACAAGTGCCACATTTAAGCATTTTATAAGTTTAAAATTAAGGATACCATACCAACTTGCATACTTGCATTCTCTTCCAATTCATTTTTATATTTCAGGTACATAGGCCACACGTGTCCATCGAAGTACCCTGGTGTATCTGCTGGCTGATAGACTCTGGTGCTACACAAAAATACATATGCGTTCCCATATAAGTTTTATATTTTCCCCTACTGTCAGCTGGTTAAATACCAGCTTTTATCTAAAATAAAAAAAGAAAGGCTGGCTGTATTTTTGTTGGAGCCAAGGAGGCTCCTTTGTTTCAATTCAACCTGTAATATGAACTTTTGCTGTCCTTTGCTATCTTACCTATTTCTGCCAATGAAACCACATTTAAGATAAGGTAAAAGCTTGGGGGTTTTAATTGTAAAAGGTATTATAGATAAATTAAACTGTACTGACACTATTACCAAAATAAGCTACTTTTTCTCTTTTTATTAGGTATATTGGTTTCTCAAGATCTAAGTGACTAGTTGCTTAGTCTAGACTCTTCCATTCTGGACACTAAAGTCTTAAGTGAGTCTAGTGAGAAACCAAGAAAGTGGTATCAACCAAAGCCAGCTGAATAGAGGATTTCTTCACTCAGCCAGCAGATTCTGACTTTGTGCACATATACTCCAAGCACACAGTATTGCTCCAAATTTGAAGGCAAGTCAGACACTGGCTCAATAATGTAGTTTAGATCCACAGTAAAATTAATGGACAGTCTAAACAAAACCATACACTAAACTCACATATGAACATTGTTACTCTAAGAATAATCATCAGTTAACTGTATTTAACCAAGAGTAAGACTGCTGAGTATTTTTTTAACCATTTCTCATTTTAAACCTGGTTTTACTCAAATATGCCATCAGTAATTAAATAATTTACCAGGACAACAAATTCTCTTTTTACTGTTTGTAAAGCACTTAATACTTTAATAACCATGTGCCCTAAAATAAAAACCAAAGCAAACAAACCTCAAACAGAAGATAGATGATCGTAATAGCTTACATTTTGCAAGCACTGAAGAAAAGCTAGTACAAAAGGACCACTTCAGTTCAGAGAGTACAGTGACTCTTTTTAAACAATACGGCAATAATCTTACCTCCTTCTCCTTTTGCATTCTTCATAAGGAAGGGTCAAAAAATATCTTCTATTCCATAGTTCATTAAGTGGCCTAAGATAATAACATATTTAGTTCCCTCTTTCGTTTAGGGTGGCTTTTAATTTACCAGGTTACATATTACTGCTTACTCATAATTGTAAAGGAGAAAGCCTTCAACAATCAAAATATAAACATTTTTCAGATTATCACATGTATTCTGTGGCTCTTCTGTCACAACACCTGAGCTTGCTGGGCTTTTCATCCAATTGCGAATACTTGCCACCATTTCATCCATATAGAGGGCATCAAGTACTAGATGAAAACAAAGTTAAACATCCCTTAAAAACAAAGAATAAAAGAAAAAAAAAGAACTCTTAAGTACTCCTACGTTAATCAGTAAGAATCAAATAATCTACATACAAATTTACATGAAGGGGAACAGGATTACCACAAAGATTATACCAATAGTTCTGTGTTTTTAACTTATGATTGCCTGAAACCAAAGCTTGCACCAGGATTGGGGTACTTCTGCTGGGTGTAGTCTCTCCGAACTTTATGGCACCTAATATTGTCTGAACTGAATTCACAGCTTTTCACTTCATGACAGAAACTTCAGGGACTGCTCTCTGCTTTCACAAAACTTGTAGAAATTTACTAACCCAGAGACCTCCAGCCTTCTGTGGGGAAAGTGGACACTCAACATTTTTTGCTTTGGGTTTTTATCAGGTTCAGTAGGTTGGCATAAGAGAGAGTTAAAGGAGCATGGTGTACAAAGCAAAACAGCACAATGTAACACCTGTTTTTGTCTGTAAACACACAAGAATATATTGAGGAAGTCTTGAAATGTAGAAATAAGGCAGCATTTGGATACCTTAATAGCAAACACATTTTTAAAGAGCCTTTGAGAGCAGCATTAAACCTGGATATTTGAATAAGGATGTCCATTTTATCCCTCCAGTTTCACATTCCATTTACATGAAGTCTAAAAGTTGAGCCAAAGACTGCATAGCTGGTAATTACCAGCTTTCAGGTACAAGTGAAGGGTCTGACCAGTATTCTCAGCAATACATTTCGTGATCACAAAGTATCAACAGAGATTAGTTACTAACCAAGCAACTGTTTACAAGTGGATATGACCTTATGCACAACACTGGTCTGAAGTGAATCTGTATCTAGACATCTCTAAGAATAAATTGAGCCAGCATTAATCAGGAACCTTAAAAACATATGTTCTTTATGTGAGATCTAACATGAAATAAAGGTGTCAGGATAGACTCAAGTTTTGACTGATTTGAAAAATTCAATAGTGATATCCCATGAGTTCACCAGTAAAAGTGGAAAAAATAAAAGCCATTACCAAGTGATGAGATTAAGCTTATGCCAGTACTGCAAGCCAAGACTTTTAACTGAACAGTACCATTTGCTACTAGACCAGACACAAGTGAAGAAATAGAGGAAAAGATTCAAAAGAGAAAAGGAAAGGTCAAGCATTAGCTTGAGCTATTTACTAGTTAAGCAAGTTTTCTTAAATATCTCAGTGAGCCGAAAGAAACAAAGCAAAGGATTGCTCTGAAACAACCGCTTGTTTACAGCCTTGCTTGGAAAGGAAGAAAGTGAGGGGATGGGGTAGAAGTGTTGAAGCTCAGCACAACAATTTCAGTACAATGTTCAAAAGCAGTGCATCAGAGTTACTGACCATCATATAGCTTAAATCCACGTTCATCTGTTTCTACTTCAGACTCTGGCTGAAGGGGAAAAAAATTTAGTTTTTTCAAGGTTGCTTTTATGACCATGCTGAGAGATGTATACTGTGGTTATAAACATAAGGGTTATACATTTTTGTATCCAATTAGTTAAATTTATCTTCAACATTAAAGTGATGTAAACAACTGTTAAAATACACTACAAAAACTTTATTTAATCTAGAACAACAAATACTCCAAATCATATGACTTCAGTTCATCAGAGCTCTTGCTTAAGAAATAAGAGCTCCTTCACCCTCCTTAACAAACATCCCTAACATCAACACACATGCTGTTTTTCTGTTATGATTTGAGAGACAAAGTATTACTTATTGTTGTATGGGTGTAGGCTTAAGACAGTATCATTAAACTCATTAGCACAAAGGATCTTGAAAAATGCATCTGTCATAGACTCATGCTTTATTTTAAAAGAGTGGCAAAGTAAACTTCTTTTGGCTGAGTATATTCAGTGGTTTGGCCACTTAAATTTCACTTACCCCAGTGCTCATTTTATGATTCTTATGAAATTAACATTACTTTAAGCAGCACCAATTTTAAAAGTTCATCAGTAGAAGAACTGAAAAACGCATTGAAATCTACTCAAGCCTACTTTTACCTATCAGGATTTACCATTAAAACTGTTACCTTAAAGAAGTCATCTTGAGAGATTATATTACAGTTGGGAAGCATATTCTTAAGTTTTTCTGCTAGCGTTGTTTTCCCTCCATTTGTTACACTGTTAGAAAACATTGTAAAAAGTTCATCAAGGCAAAAGCTAATCTTTTAAACATATGTACAAGCTCACACATACATTTCTATATAGTTATATGCAAAAACCCAATACAACTCCCCCCAAATTTTAGTCACAATAAATACTCTCTACCTCTAGAAATTTTCTGGCATGTTCCAACAGTTTTCAACAATCAGTACAGTAAATCAAACAGTGCCAAGAAAGATGCTAGAGGTAGACCTGCACCTGAGGTCTCCAACAGACATAGAACAATTTCTTAAGAATTACGTGCTATAAAACTACACAATTATATGTTGCATTTGTAATCCAGTTTCAAAAAAATATGTATTCAAAAACAGAAATTACATCACTTCATTTTGAGAAGACGACTTGTCTGAAGCTGTAGAGGAAATTTAATTTTTTATAACTTACCCCCCAAGGCCAATAACCAATACTTTCATCGTTTGTTTTCTTCTCTGTTCTTCCTTTTTACTGTCAAAAACAATAGCCAGTGAAAAATCTTAATTCAGGAACAAGAAGAAATAACAATTCTTTATTAAGAAATAACAATTATACAGATGACTTATTTTCTCTCCTGTTGTCCATCATTTTTCTTTTTGCAAAGGTAGAGTCAGAATCTCAGCTGCTTGTTCTAATCCTAACAAAAAATCTGCAGTATATATGCCCCATTGTAAATTCAAATGTACTTTATTTTTGACAGTATTTTAATAATTTCAAAGGAACTCTGGGAGACTCAGTTCTAACAATATTAATATCATACAACTTCCTAAAGAAAAGCACAATCACTAGCTCAAGCATTAACAATATAAAAAAGACTAGGTAAACAGAAGCTGGTGTGGCAAAACAAACGAAATCATTAAGAAAGAAACAAGTGGCATGCTGAGGAGAAAGATGTTTTAAAATTTCATGGAGACTTGTAGCAAAGAGTATGTTCAAAAACTCTTTTATGAACATGGTCTCAGCTATGTAATATTCACTGTGTAATTCACCACTCCCTTTCTGAAGGCATTAACAGCACAATTACATACATACAAATCCTCCTCCTCTGCTCCACCACAGATTAATCTGGAAGCACTAAAACTACTGTAAGGGCAGTTTAAGCCATCCTAGGTCACTTAGCACGGAGAAGGACTAGGAAGCACTTGAATTTCCCCAGAAAAGACCAAAAAGTAAACTCTAAAGGTTCATTTGTCCACCATATCTCTGTTGCTGCCACCATATCCCACCAACTCTGAGGCTCTGGCTGCCTGAACACCTTCAGAGCTCACAGGAGACACAATTTTGTCTTGCCCCAGCTCCTTCCTCTGAACTTTTCTTCTGGAATGGGTGTTTGCAGAGTACATAGTGAACTATCCTTGAAAAATACTGCAGCTGAAAAACAGCTGCAAAGACAGAGGGGAAACACTGTTTGTTTTCAGCTGAACAAATTGCCTCCAGTTCACCAGCCAGTTACCTGTGCCTGCAAAGGTCTGATGTAGCAGGACAGGTTGTAATAGGGCTGCTTCTCTTGGCACCAGCACTAATCTACAGTTTGTTAAGCCAGTTTAACGTTTGTCAAACATTGTTTTCATTGAGCACACATCAATTCATAACTATTTAACCACATGCAAACACCCTTTTTTCACCTGCTCTATCCTCCTAGGTCACACTTAAGGAGGTAAGACCTATGGCAGCTAAGACCTGAAAGGACTGAGCAGGTAAAACTCTCCCTGTCTCCAACAAACAAGTATCTGTACTATACTAGGAAAAAGACTGTTACAGGGCATCTGTATGAAAACAAAACCACACTGTTTCTGTGAAAGTAAGCTTTAGACACATGTGGAGCCTGAAATAATAACATCCTCTTGCATTTGGTGCAATGACTGGAAGTTCCACTGTTTCACATGTCGGTGATATGATCTTCGCATGCTTTTTAACGTATGGTTATGAAAAAAAAAAACAAAAACAAAAACAACAAAAGACATACCGACTAGTCCAAGCCATCACCCGCATGATAGCCACTGCTTTGCAATGGTGCTGCTTATCTACAGTAGGTGGCATTTGCAAGTTTTTTAAGTTAGTACACATTGGTTTTCTAAGAATATTATAATTTTCAAGTTCAGTGATGCATTGAATGCTTATAGTACTGGCTATCAATGCAAAGAGGGAAAACAAATCATTTGTTCTTAAGAAGTGATGATAATCAGGCTACTTAAAAGTAAGATTTAAAAAAATAATCTTTTCTAAAAATCGTGAGTAAGGTTTGTGTTGCAGAGGATTACTCTTTGTCCCACAAAGGGTGTTATGCAACAAACCGGACAAACACGTTCACCTTTGGACTTTAATTTATGTCATTGTCTATATGCAAATCAATCCCAGTCTACGGCAAAAAAAACCATCATAAAAAACGACACCAACTCTTCTGCCCCTGAGTAATGTGTAAAACAAATTTCAAAAGCAAATTTGTCATAAATGCTGCAACACAGATACCCTAAACTACTCTATCTTAGGTCAATTTGGCTCTTTAAATAGAGCACACAACCATGACAATGCTAGCATATCACTGCTGTCACCTCATTTTTACGGGCATACCGCGGCAAAGCTCCCACGCACGGGGACACGCGAAGGTGCACCGGACCCGGACCGGGAGTGCCTCTCACAGGTATGAGCCCACACAGCGGGGCTGGCGGACGTTCCCGGCGGTGCCCGCCGTTCGCCACATGCGGCCGCGCCTCCGCCAGTTGAAGTTCCAACACTTCAGCGCCTCCGGAGTTCGCACTTAACTTCAACCACGCCGAGAGAGTGCTCAGAGCACAGCCTTCCGGCAGCAAGGCTCCGCGCAGACGGAGCGCCCGCCTCCTACGTCCCGTGACGCACTGGCCGGGGCGCGCCCACCTTCGAGCCGGGGCGGCTCCGGGCCGGGGCGGCCCCGCGCACACGACGCCCCAGCCCAGTTCCCGGAAGCAGCCCCCTCGCAGCCGCCGGGGCCCTGCTCCCCGGCCCCGGCCCCGGCGCCTCGGCGGCTCCTCCGGCCCGGGGAGA